>JBAJNP010000321.1:0-74734 GCA_036877545.1 Yasuhikotakia modesta
ATGTGTCCTTAATGCATGCAAACTCCCACATTATGAAATATATTAAGTTCTTGTTATGTTCGTTACAGAAAGTGTGGGCTCCATCACCCTTCTGGATATCTGTGATCCTGCTCACTATGACCTAACAGTGATATCACTGGATGAGGGTGTAATCTCAGTCAACAACATGACTGTTGTGGCGGAAGGTGATGGGTCAGAGATTGCTGCTGAGAGCTGAGGTGACCATTTGTGATGTCTGTCAAAAATCTAACAGCACCTTATCTGTGGGAAGTGGCAGCTTAATGGTAAAGTTCCAGACAACTGCGTCCTGACAACAGCACCGACAATAATGGAGTCAACAGTGTTACAAACACCATGGGAGGCAGCACAGGACCTATTACTGGTGTCACTGGGACAGCTAACACCAGTGATCCTACAAATGATATAGAGGTGTCGGACACTAATAAGTCTCTCTAAGGGAGAGAAAAGTGCATGTGACTCCACTGCTGGCAGCTTTTTGAATGATCTGGCTAATGATGCAGCCAGGGAATATTCTAAATAGTGGACCTTTACTGAGTACAGGAAAATCAGGAATTGTACTTTGAATTGTAATTTAGTTCCTGGGGACATGAGTGCTGAATTACACAGAGAATGATATTTGCACCAATGTTGTATACTGTATCTCCCTGTGGTCATCTGAATGCTTTCTGTTTTTGAAATAAAAAACAGTCACAAACTTCTTTTTATTATTATTTCTGTATCTTATACAATGGGTACATGTGATTACCGTATTGACAACCTGAAGATATTTATCACCCTGCAATTGCATAATATGTACAGACTGTTTTGAAATGTTGAATTGTTGTTCTACGCACAAATCATCTAATCACTGTGTATATTTATTTTTGTAATCTGAATGTTTCACAAATTGTGCCTAAGCGCAGGCCCTAGCCATATTTGCCCCAATTCAAAACAGCTCAGCTCAGAAGATTCTTTAAAGTTCTGGGGCAACCATGAACCCAAATGGTAAACATCTTTAAATAGACATAAACAGTCATTTTATTTAAAAAATAAAAGAACAAAACTCTTCTTAATTCAATTTAACTCAATTTAAATGGAAAATATAATTCATCACCAACCGGAAGCAGATTCACTGGGTTAAGCAGATATACTTGTTTTTAGTATGTTTATTATTCCAAACCAAAGACGAGGAAAAAACAAAATACAGCAAGTATCCATTTGATGTCATGAACATGAACTCCACCCCCAACTAAACAATAAGTCTTACATCATTCACCAAATATTGTTATCGAATAGAAACACACCACAGCTTACAAGAACATTTAAGGCAACCACAGTATTGTTGGTTTGCCCCGAGCCAACCGCGCTCAAACGAGAAAACCTTTGAACATCACTGGAGACACAAACAGACACTAAAAGGAAAATGTGTCTCCACCTGTGATCTTTCTCAAACTCTGAGAAAACAAGTGAGTTTGTGGCAGAAGAAATCACTGCATGTCTCAGTAGTCACTGCAAGTCACAGTATCTCTTACTGTTAGGGGCTTGTGGATGGAGGGCTGTAAAAATAAGATACAATAAAACACTCAAGATACGTTGAGAAGGAAGTCAGAATGATCATATGGATTAGGATCATATTTTGATAATTATATGGTGCAAAACTTTGGCTGTTTGGAGAATTGGTTTCTAAATAATTACTGACATGCAACTTCACTGCTTTACTTCTGCAACACATTCGACGTGCCGCATCTGTGTGCAGTGTGAATGCTTTAATCAAGCTACTATAGACATATATATGTACAAACATATGTACAAACCACATTTTATGCCCCTAATAAAGCAGAACATTTACAGTCAAGTTTCTACAGTAACATTGTGTTAAAGGTTCATAAGAGATTGGAAGAAATATAGAATTGAGTTTTGAATGTTCTCTGCAGCTCTCTCAACATGTTCCCCAGACACAATTAGGAACAGAAACATGTTTTGCCTCAGGCTTGCTGTCTTTTTCAGTTTCCTTTTCACTTCTTTTCCTATCTCCCAAAATCTATTTTGTTCTTCAAGAATATCTGACCATGTCTACGACTAGTCTAGCCTTATTCTGCCTAAGGGGGAGTGTGACCTCACTACGGGGTTGGCAGAACAGCAGCACCTGGATTTTGTCACATAATCAGATGACCTGATATGGACTAGCCATTAGCTCCTAGCAGCTAACATCTCCTATTGCACAAAAGAGCACTGCAAGCCTGTCAACAGCTCCCAGCTTTTCCTTAAAAACTCCCCAATCCTTCCGTGATTACATTACTCTAGTGCTGGTGAGCTTCTAAATACCTTTGTAAAACCAGTTTAAAGCAAGCTAATGCTGTTATCTTCACTACATCCAATTAGTACTTCCGTAGTGCACCAGTACTGACACAGCTGCTGAAATATCCTAACAGCAACATCCACTTCGCAATTTCTCAACATGTCAATCACATTCCAAGCCTAAGATCATTTTAATGATTCCAAACAGTAAGAGACTTCCAATAGAGAACATCACCAGAGACTCATCACAGTTAAGTTGAGACAGTTGAGACTTATCACTCAGCAGAACTGTGACACAGCAAAAGCGTATAAAGTGTATAAGTGTATAAAGAAGATCCTTAACTCATCTACATACCACATACCAACAGACAGATGTGTTTTTCACCTTCTCAGAACACAAACCCTCACACAACAGGTTCTAAAATAACTACATATGGATTAAACGTGCTGATTCCAAATGAGATGTTTAGAATTATAAGCAATAAAAACACAAATCAATACACACAAGCTGAACACACAATGAGAACTTTATCAATATTGCACACATACAGTGTGTACATTACGGCATAGATTAATGGCAGTTTATGTAGCATTGATCACAGCATGCAGGGGATTGATATATATTAGTTGAAGTTGAAGGAATGAGTTTTGGGTTCCAACTACTGTGTTATCCTAGTTAATATTCAGCATTCCATAAAAAGTATTTGTATTACAAAATAGGGATAGTTATTCCCTTCCATTATAAAGAAAATGAAAGAAATTTAACCCTCATCATTTAATAATGTTTATATGCAAAAACTAATTTTAATGCTTTGTAATTGTAATTTTGACAAGTACAAGTGTTCATATTTTTTGGTTATTCTGTATTATGATCATAAAAAACAAACATGCACAAGAAAACAGTGAACAAACAAGTGCTTCATTACAAACAATGATCTCATGTCATGTGAGAATTGGGCTAAAGGGGCATTTTTTGGGCATCCAATCAGCACTTGGCATGTTCTGTCATTTTGGGGCCAGGAGAGACAGATTCATGCTACACTGTTTCAATTAACCACATTAATCTAAAGCAAATTACAGTTCATGCAAGCTACACACTATATTAGTCTCTCGGGTTTAAACTCTTGACTTTGGTGTTGCTAGCACCACACTATCAGCTGAGTCACCAGCGTAATTCTTACCAGACAACTAAGAAGCAGAAAAACAGAGCAAAATGTCTGGGATTAAATGAGAACGATAAATGGATTGAAATTGTTTCTCTGCATTTAATGTTTTTAGCCTTGAAATGTGTTAATTTCAACTGAAACTTTAGAGGCACAAATGTGTTTTATTATGGATCTGAAAGAGTGTCTGTCACTGCTTTTTGATTCTATGTGTGAACGTATAATCAAACAGCAGTGACTCCAGTTGATTAATTAGAGTGACATCTAATTAACTTAACATCTAAAACTGAAGTAACAGCATGACTAGTGATCACACTGAAAGTGGTTTAGAAGAGGGATAAGCCTTCACCACCAGAGACTAATGCAACACTCCACCCAGTGGCTGCAGGGGAAATAGGCTTTACTGTGTTTTAGAAGCACTGCTTTAAACATGCAAAGTTATCTGTCACACAATGCATTAAATAATGCACTAAAGTAAAATATTTATGAGGCTTACAACTGCTTGTGCGCACACTTGAATGAGCTAGTAAAAAATATACTGGATTAAGAGCTAAATACAAAGTCTAAACATTTAGTAACAATCTATATGTTGTAGCATATAGTTTTAAGAAATTTCAAAAAATTTTAATTGTCATAAATTAACCAACTGTTACTTTTAAAAACTCACATTACTTTCTGTCTTTTGTAAAACGTCTGAAAAGTATTCTTGCTCCTCTTTTCCATACAATGAGGGAACTGGGGCCTCTCAAACAAAAATCACATTAAAAATACAAAAATATATACAAATATAAAAGATGAGATTTAGGACAGGTTTATGATGCAGGTTTAAAATTGTTTAGGGGTAGGTATATTAATATAAGATTTTGGGATGTACTGTGCCTTTAAACTGTGCCATAATTCTATTCTGATAGCATTGTTTTTACCTTGCCACCATATTTAAATGTATTGCACTAAAATCAAGTTTCTTTCAATGTGGTCTCAGCCACCTTGCATGCTGTAAAATCTCTATCCCACAGTAACTTTAACTTTGAAGTGCCGTGCTGTAATCTGGTGTTAGAGGATTTGTGTGTGAGAGTGGTTTACGGTGGATTACATCCATCCTCTACGGCAGAGAGAAAGTGTTCTTCACTTTACCGTAAACAGTGGAATCAACACTGAGTTCCCATCCCTCCATTTATCTGTCAGGAACTCTATATCTCTCCTGCATACTTCTATAAACCCATGATGGATAGATGTACAGTATGGACACATGCATGTTTTCACACTTGTGGTCATTTGTATCTTTATTTTTATCTGTCTTCTGTTTTAAAGCAGCAAGTAAATGATGGACAGGCCTTGCAATTTTCCCCTATTTGTTAGAAAATGTCCTGACAACTTTCTGATACAGTCGAGAGGGAAGTATAATTACTGCAGGCTGAAATACACCATAAAGGGTTCAGAAAAGACAGCTGTGTTTGCCCATATGTGCAACTGTAAACAAGTGTCTTTCCTACAGTTTAAGATCTAAGCGTTCAAGTTAAAGGGGAGGGTAGGAACATACAGGCCTGTCGCAGAAAGAAGAAAATAAACTGTGGTAAATAAGGAACAGTGCTCTCTCTCTCCTATGGGAGGAGGTTAGTCATCACTGTGTGCCACAGAAACTTATTTGGACAAACTATTGCTTGTGCTTGCAGTGTCTCAACTGTCTATCTTGTCCCTTCACCGGAGAGACTGTTTTCAGTCTGTTTTTAAGAAGGAGGGACTTGGGCATCCAAGTCGGTGTATATGTTTACTTTGTGGGTAATTTTAACAACTAAAGGCTGTTGCATTTTGCTGTCTTGTATCTGTTAAAATTCACAGTCCTATTGGTAGTTGGTATGGATTAGTGTAGAGTTAATTCTGCAAAGATTTTTTCTGCCTCCAATCAGAAATCTTTATTAAAAATAATATTGTACATCCTATTCCTATTGTACATCCAATTGCTTTTAGAATATACCATAAATAATTTACATAGATTCACAATTTGCATAGATTTACATAATAATTTACATATTTGCAAAGAATTTACATTCATAATTAATTATTCCTTTACATATAATGCTATATACATGCTAAAACATATTGACTTTTGCGAATTAACAGCAACAGCACTAAGATAAAAGACATCAACATTTGACACACAGCTCACCATATAAGATAAGTTACTTTTCTAATACTACAGTGTTTATTGTCAATATATGAATTTGGCACATTTAGAATGTGCTACAGCATGCCAAGTGTGAATTTACAGTCATTATATATAATCAAATTATATAAAACACAGCTCATCCAATCAGAATTCATGGTTTTAGCCATTCATTCATTATGTAAACAAATCATTTTAGAAAACCTGTTTTACAACCTTGTAAATCTAATAACGCAGACTCATGAGAGCTCCATGGCCTAGTCAAAATACACTCTTAATGTTTTCCATCTACTTTCAACCCCAGTAGCTACACCAACCCCTCCAGACAGCTCAAAGCATCACAGAAAAATAAAAAAATAAAATAAAACATCAGTCTTGCCATTCATATCTTTCAGCACACTAAACCATCTCTGCATCAGGACTCCATTTCCCATGAGGCCCTGCAGGCGTGACTCTAATCATCAAGTGCTAGGAGGGGGTCTACACTTCACAATCCCACAGCACCACCCAGATCTTCTCTGTCGTGTGGAAGTTTGCTCCACCTAAAAACTTTTGGCCCAACTTCTACACAACCACAAACCTCCCACATGTGCTCCGCTAAACCCTGCAGTGATCCAGAGCTGATATCTCAGCCATCCCATCATGCACCACCGCATACTCTCGACATGGCAGGAGGTCAAAGTACCTGCTTTGATAGACCTGCAGAGTCTTAAATTGTTTGATCTCAGAACAGTGCCAGAAACCCCATGGGGCCTCGACAAACAAGCGCAGGCTTATGCAGAGATCAATCTTCAATGAGGAGCATCAGGAGAGCTGGAGTAGATTACTTTGACACTGTAGCCTGTATGGCCAGGAGAATGGATTATATACTGGGCGAGAAACTGAATCACTCTCTCTGGTTTCAGGACATTGTACATTTTTATTATGGATATGAAATTTGGTCATTTGACTACTTGACAAGTAAGTCAATCGAGGACTCAAGAGGACATGCATCAAACAAATGTCATTGGTTGCTGCGTTGTGGCATGCTGTCCTTGCAGTGTTTCAGAATGAGCATTGCGTTTTTAAGATGCCTTGTCATTTAAATATAAAAAGAAAATCTTAGATCTCTAGTCTCTGCATTCTTTAGTTTAGTTATGCTCTGTCTAGCTGTTTTAAAGTGTAAAAACAGACTCTGTGTGTGTGTGTTCTGCATTATTCTAATCTGAGTTGTTATATTCCAATTCCAAGAGAAAAAAAAACTCAAATAACTTTTGAGACAAACGATGAATGAATGCATATGTAGAGTTATTACTCAAACTGCCATGTGCAATGTATGAAAATCCACCTAGAGTAAAACTGTTCTTGGTCAGTGTCAGTGTCAGTATAGTTAATACTGTAGGTTGAACTGAGGAGAGGGAACTACAATTAAAGCTAAGGAGTTTAGGTGAACAATTGAGCTTAGGAAACTTTGTATTGGCAGATTGATGTGTCTCATTGGCCATAATAGAGCACATTAAGACAAGCCAGATTCTTAACAGACGTTCTTGATGGTAAATGATGAACTTGTGTCACACACACACAATGATAAAGTGTTGGTGGAACACAGCATCAGCACTACAGAATAACAAAGTCAGCCAAAGAAAGAAGCTTTTGAGGGAGTGTCAGAAAAGATAAAGAACCAATCAATTTTCAAGAACTTCATCAATCATCTAAAGGAGATTTAGATGTCAGATCTATAAGCAGCAGTCAGATGTTTGGACAGCTACTTTATTACTGTTTTTTATTTTTTTAAATTCATAAAATGCAAATGGAAGTAAAAAACATCTGCTCTTAAAATAAAGGTTCCTAAAAGTTTGTTTGTCAGGCTGTATAGTTCCATAAAATCTTTTAACAAACCTTTAACAGCTTTAATCTTTAACCAGAACTTTACTATTGAAATTACAGTTTTTGCATTAAATTATACAGACTTAAATTTGACTTAAATTTGTTAAATTACATTAATTCTACAGACTATGTAAAGGTAATACAAATAACCTTGATCAAAAGACTCATGGGACCAAAAAACAGTTATTCTAAGGCATCAATGCAAAGAACCCTTTTAGCACCTTTATGCTTTAGAGTGGACATTCAGACCTGCAGAGTTAAGCTCCAAACTACTCCAACCCAAACTCCTGCATGTTTCTAGCCTTCCCAAAGACCATGATTAGCTGGTTCAGGTGTGCTTAATGAAGTTTGAGCTAAACTCTGTGGCCCTCAATGGAGACCTCTGTTGTAGATCTAGTACATATATCTAGCAAGATCTCATTCTGTCTTACCATCACCAAATTAGGTGTTGCACCTACGCTGTGTAAAAATCTCTTTAGCTGAAATGTGATGCCTCTCTGACCTCAATCCCTACAACACATGCAGAGGTAGAGGGGGCAGTTCAATAATTTGTTTTTTTATGCTCTAACACTGCCATCAGAAACTATGTTGTGTTATTAAACAATTACCCTAAAATGGACGTACATCAGCTCTCACATATCTAGAGAAATACTTTTGTGAAAAGTGACAGATGCAGGAATCACTTTATATTTGACTTTTTCAGTCAAATATAGTTTACCAGGGATTGCACTCATCTGAAAAGAGCTCTTTTGTAATTATTTAAGAGGTGTGCATATCTAATAAATGTAAATTCACTATAGAAATATTCATGACATTTCCAGGCCTGAAAATAATCATTTTATAAGGTTTGATTATGACCCTGACCATGCAGATAATTAAATGAAACTAAATGTCATCCATAAAATTTCCCCTTTTATGATTTGTTTTATACATATTCAAAGTTCATCTAGAGAATATGACCTTGGCAAATGTATTTTAAAAATGTGTAGAAATCTCAAAGAAACATGGCAAAATGACATACCTGTGATTTGCCAAAACAACAATGTCTAGCCTTTTTAATTTTTATTTACCATAGAAATTTCCACAACTTTATCAGGCCTATAAATCACAATTCTTTCATATTTCTGCTCATGAGTCATCAATAGTCATCAAAACCATATCAAGTATCGTAGAATAAAACTCAATGTCAGCCATGAGAATATTTATTTTATGGTGAAAGATTTATCCAACAGATTTCTGTTCAAAGCAAATGTTCAAATCCCCAAACATGACCTTGCCAAATGTAATAACAGAAACCATCAACAGGAATATTCTCTATGGAATGTGGTAAATTAACATGTGATAATTTCCTGTTGCTCAACTAGTAGAGCATTGCGTTAGCAGCGCAAAGGTTGTGGGTTCAATCCCAGGGAACACAAATACTGATCAAATGCATACCTTAAATTCACCTTAAAAGTCACTTTGGAAAAAAAACATCTGCCAAATGAATAAATGTAATGTAAATGTAAAGAATTACAATATAACAAAATCTAAAAGAATAATGTAAAATTCCAGGCTGAGATAAAGCATATAATTTCACACAGACACAGAAGAAACTGGCTGGATGTTCAGTCCTGGAGAAGGGAGACCTCTG
Organism: Yasuhikotakia modesta; assembly: GCA_036877545.1. NCBI lineage: Eukaryota > Metazoa > Chordata > Actinopteri > Cypriniformes > Botiidae > Yasuhikotakia > Yasuhikotakia modesta. Next base: position 9,125 of record JBAJNP010000321.1, read on the forward strand.
CTGTGTTTCTATATGATTGACCTGCGTGAACCATAATTCAGAGGTACAGATTTCCTGTTTGATTTGGCTTGTGCCGCTGTGTAAATGTCTGTCTAGGGGTTTTATTTGGGGATGAAACATGGAAATACAGATTTTAATGTTTTGCTATTATGGGATACCAGGCAGGATATTGCATTTGTGGCTGTTAAATCCTTCTGTTATATTTATAGCGTCAGCTAGCACAATATTTTTCTGCCATATCCTCGCCAGCTTGTTAAAAATGAGCAATGACAATTTTATTTACTTATTCACTCAATAACCTTTTAATGAGCCTGTAATTTAAGTGCAACTGAGCTGTTTTTTACCATGGATATTGTCAATAGTACCATAGGAAAACGATGTATTTTGACATGATATGTTGATAATAGCCTGTTTTTGGATATACAGTAGAGTGGTACTACTGTAGTGTTCTTTGAAGTACCATGATAATGCCACATTACTTTTTGTAAGGGCATTTGAAATGTGTCTGACAAATGGTACATGGTCACATATTTGCACAGATTTTGTTCAAGAACAGTAAGTTCTTGTCTTACTCTTGCTTTCCTTATGACAAAGTATAAGCAGCAAGTTACTACATTTTAGCAAGTTACTACATTTTGATGAAGGATTACAGACATTTTGTTTTGTTTAGAATAGCATGAGTTGTTGAATTGTGTACGGCAACACCAGGAATGTGCAAAAAGAAAACAGGGTCAGTTTTGATTAGGGTCATGTTGACTTTAAGCAAGCTGTCAAGCATTGTTCACTGCACTCAGACCTGAAGTTCACATGTGGATGGAGAGAGTCAGTTCCTGAGAGCATCTATTACTGCCTGCCTTCATGTTAATAATAAAAAAACTCACTTCAGCCGGGTTCCTCCAATTTATCAGCAAACGCCACAGCAAACCTACATGTGAGAAAGAGGAAAAGAGAGTGAGTTGACATGTTAACATGTAAAATAACATGAAAAGTCTGATTTGTGCTGTGGGTTCAGATGCTGAGGAACGCCCTGGTAACCACGCAAACTGCTTTTATCTCGCCCGCAATTCCACCTCACTTTCCCAGGCAAAGACATCAAAGCTGTCAGGGCCTGCCAAAAATCTGCAATCACACGAGTCAAGCCATGCAAATAAAAGCATGGCAATGCGATGTTCCCCTCATGAAGATGAGTAGAGGCAGGTGAGGGTGATTTGTGGGAGGTTGAGGCTACAGTGAGGTCTAGAAGTTTTTAGACTACAGGCAATTACTTTCCATTTTTCTGGTTGCATATATTTTGTCATTCATGGCAAATTATATTTACAGCACAACAACTGAATTATTAATCTAAGGAAATCAATTAGAATATACATCCAATACATCCATTTGCGTTAATGAAGGCATCATTTTAGCTTGCATGATTTGCTGATGTTGATGATGCATGTTCCCCCAGCATGATTAAAAAATGGATCATTTTTAGACCAGCATTGATCTAAAAAACATCTTAAAGCGCATCTTACCTCTTAGTATAAATACTCAACATGGATGCCACAAATGTGCTAAAAATAATGCAGAATCTGCTAAAACTTCCTCAAAAATGTTCAAAGCTTGTTTATTTCCAAGTTTACCTCCATTTGAATTCCAGATTTTAATGCAATGCGGTCTTGGATGTTTTTGACTGACTTGAGTATATGTATTGTTAAAGAAAAACGTTTGTGGTACACTTTCCTTTGCCCCAACCTATAGCTTTTTATTTAAACTCAAAACAAATGTGCACAAATATGCACAACCACAGGCATATTCATAGGGCCTCCGTCGTGCTTTGATTTTTTTGCGGGTTGTGGTTGAAGTTCAGTAGCATGGCTGTGAGGAAAGCAAAAAAAAGAGTGTTACTTTCCAAAATGATTGCAGCTAAACCCCATGGGTGTCCTACACCTGGCTTTCTCTCCTTTAATCGCTGTCCTTCATCTCGCTGCTTCTGGGGATCTGAAGGTTGACTGTATGACAACAGCAGGAGGTCTGCTTTGGGAGATGCGTTTGAAGTAAGAGAGCTCTCATTGTTCCCATGATTCTCTGTGACTGTAATTTCCTTAAACTACCAAACGAGTGTGAATCTACTAATCAAACAGATTACACCAATCTATAACACCTGGCTAATAAATTAAAACCACTGCTGGCAGGCTTTGGGTAAGAATTTAGATGGTTGCTGATGAACTCTGGAGTGAAAACTAGGAGCTTGAGGCAGAAGGTGGAACTTTAGCTTTGGTTGAAGTTAAAAGTAAAAGTGTTATTCATTTATTCATTAAAATTAGTTTGAGATCAAACAGCTATTCGTATGCCCTCTGGGACCCAAGACCCCTGTTAAAGACCCCCGCTGTATTCTGTAGACTAGGAATGTCAACACAGCCTGTAGAGGAGTCCGGTCTGATCCACAAAAAAACCTTTCACATTCATTTATTATATCAGAATGATATATTCATGTTTTTATTTTAGCTAAAGGGGGTTTAAATTGGTGTATTGCCAATTATAAATATATTATAAAATATAAATAATTACATGTGTCATTTAGCACTCTTCAGCTAAAACTGGTTTTGTAAATGACGTGTTTCCTTATGATCTTTACATGAACATTACTTGCCTAACCCAGTTAACATGACCTAACAATTTATTAACAGAATTTATTCATCTTAGTTAATGCCTGCAAATTTGCACATCAAAAGTTGTATCTTTTAACATTAGTGAATGCACAATAAATGATCATAAATAGTCAATCAGTCAGAATTAATAAATGCTATAACAAATATATTGTTGATTGTTAGTTTAAGTTAGCTAATGCATTACCTGATCTTAGCCATAAACTGTAAACCATGATAAAACACCAGATTGATCACAAAACCTGCAGTTTAATTACAGCCAATCCCACCTGGATTTGTGCCGAGCTCTTTCCATCACTGTCTGCTTGTGCTTCATACTTTATCCTCATTGACGCCTGTGCCTCCGAACGACACTCTCATATCTGCAGAGGAATGCAAATTCAGAGAAATAAAAAATGCTTATTTTGCTTATTTACCTCCTCTGAAGTTGAACTTTTAAGTCCTTTGAGTAAGGAAAAGTCTTTGAGGCGTGAAACAGTGAGTTTATCTTGCCAGTGTGAAAAAATATTCAGCCACCCTGAGCAGTGGTTCAGAAATATGTCCACTCTTTAAGGAGTTTTAAAAAAATACAAGCAGTAGACTTGACAATGAATAAGACATTCTGCATGTAGATGACATTCTGTGTGCACAGAATTAGTGACCATATCTGTATTGGTCAAATATAATTACTTAGATTATTAGAGAACAATGAGACAAATTATTGTGACTGTTCTCAATGCAGCAGGAATGACCTACTGTACAATACTGACATTTTTCATAATAATGACAGAAATCAAAATACTGCCCTAAACTTACTAGCAGAAAGACATTGAAAAAAAACATTTACCCAGAATTCAACATGGCGTAACATCACTTTAACAAAATGATAGTGTACAGTAGCCCCTTTCACACAGTAATCCCAGTAAACTACCAGTGGCCTGGTGCATGAAGTTGGTTTAAAGGGCTACATGAACGTTTAAATCAAATGAAATCTCAAGTTTTCATAATAAAACACAACATATTTGAGAACGAAACTCTGGATCACATTTGTATGGCCTATCTTTCCCCTGGCTTGGTAGCTGATCCGATGCTTGTCTATAGGTTTTATAAATGACAAAGACCGTAACACACAGAGCTTATAAACACATCCAGATGACTTACAGATCTGATCACTGCGCTGCAGGCGCGTCACCGTGACGCGCGTGACTGCTGCTGTCACGCGGTATTGTGACTGGCTGTTTTACTCAGTTTGAGTCGCTAAACTTCATATTCTCACACTTTAAGGACTTTAAAGGCAACATTCAGAATAGGATGTAAACTGGAGACATATTTACACACGTCGCGGGCTAAGCAGCTAAATGTGGAGTATTGTTAAGTGCAATATAAAGGTACGTCTGCCCGTGTTTATGTATGTTAGCTTGTTTACTATTTTAGTGGTTTACAGTATGTCAGCACCTGGTCTTGTGTTGTAATGGCCGTATGAAATGTTAAAGTCTTTAAGCTGTTATTTTTCTTTTGTGCATTTCAGAACAGCTCGGTATTAATACATAATGTAATACAACAATACAATGCAACACGATGTTTTAACCGTGTTCCCGAACCTCTTGTATTGCGCCATATACAGTGTTTAGTTATCACGTGTTGTTATTGTCATGATGTGTTGCCATGATTAATCTTATGTTGTTATTTCTTGTAGGGTTGGATTTTGGTCAGCTGACGAACGTCAAGAAACAGCCGTAGCGAGGCATGGCGGGCAGGAATGTAAACGAGAGCACTCCACTTTTGGACAGCTCTGGGACTTTACCCAGAACTGAGTCCGTGTTCAAAGGCAGGCGACTGGCATGTGCTGCCGTCCTCCTGGCAGAGTCTTTAGAAAGAATGGCCTTTTATGGCATCACCTCAAACCTGGTACTCTTTCTCAACAGCAGCCCCTTCTATTGGGAGGGCACTTCGGCCAGCCAGGCCCCCTTGATCTTTATGGGGGTCACTTATTTAATATCCCCCTTCGGTGGATGGCTGGCAGACGCGTACCTTGGCAAGTTTTTAACCATAGCTTTGAGTTTAGTTCTATACTTGATCGGAATGCTGCTTTTCCCATTTGTGGCCAGTGATAACACCAGGAATTACCTGTGTGGAGAAGAGATGGCTTTCCCTGTACAGCCAGCAGAGTGTTTCCCTGTAAATGGAACGGTACCCGCCAATGTTACCTGCATCAATCGGAAGCCTTACTGTGGGCCTGCAGTTTACAGCGGCCTGGTGCTGGTGGCGCTTGGGGTGGGAGCTGTGAAGTCAAACATCACTCCATTCGGAGCAGATCAGGTAATATTACAGCTCACCACAACATTGGTAGATAGAGTCAAATCTAAGGGGTTCAGTCTGGTTCTCAAAGCAATATTTCTGTCTATTGTGTGTGGCGCTTATAAAATGATATTAAGACCTTCGACATGGTAGCTGCAAGCTGGTGTTGCTTCAATAACATTAAGATGCTACAGCCTGGCCATATGTGTGGTCGCTATTTTTCTAGTGTAGTGTGTTGGGTCCTTCTGATTTAGGGCTCTTGTATTGTTTTCGTTACTTTTTTGTAGAGACTGAACTATGTTTTGGTTTCAGTTTTCTTAACATTGTCTCGTTCATAAACAAAAGCATCCAATGTGTCCCTGAATCTACTCAATATGGGCCAATATTTTGGAGTTTGCGGTGACTTCTCAAGCTACTCACACAGAAATTCTCCACCCACTAGTTTGACTTAGTTTGCTTGACACAAACACAATCAGATAAGATGTTTGTCTTGTTGTTGTTGTACACAAGTTTGTAAGGGATATAAACATGATCAACACATTTATTTGGGGGTGAAAGAAAGAAAGTCTTTAAAGTCCAATATTGGTTCCTTTTTATTGTGAGCCTGTCTGTAATTTGTCTGAAACACAGGTAGTTTTTCTTCATTTATTGATTGACAACACAAATACCACAAATTTCGGAGCCACTTTGAGTCAGATTTAGCCTTGTGGGCAGCAAAATAGTCTGAGTCATAAGATTGCTTCCACATATACTGCCAAGGTCCATTTCTCAGGTTTTGTTGTAATTACAATATAAGAAGCCAAGTTATTTAGGCCATAATCAAGTTGATATTCGCAAGCTCAATTTGTGTGAAGTGTTGAGGAGAAAGAAAGTTATACAATATAGATTGAGTAAAGGACAATTAAACATTTCTTACATGATGGTTACTGTGCAAATAAAATGTTTCACAATAAACAAATCCTTTTATTCTGGCAAGTAACCTTTTAGGCTAGCAGGTTAACCACTTTCACTTCTTTGTAAGACTTCTCTGTGACACGAAACCTAACAGTGGGCCAGTACAGTGAAGTCAAACAACCCACTAAACCAAAGTTTATCCAGTATGACTGTAATTGTAATAAATAAACTGTCAGTATCCCACACGATGATAAGCATTAATATTCTTTAACTGCATATCAGCTGAACTAACCTAAATGAACAAAATGTAAAATAAAACTTTTAACCCAAAACTAAGGAAGTAAAACTGACACCTGTTTACACTAATCTTACTGCCTGACAAATGGCAATACCAAGTAATTGAGATAATCAAACAAACTATTATGATTGTTAACTTTCTATGAGCCTTTATTATCAAAACATTCCAGGGTTAATTTACTGGAAAGGTCTTTTTTAAATTAAGATTAAGAATTACTTCATTTCATTGTGTTGATTTAGTTATTTCACTCTTTTGTCACATGATTGCATGTAGTGTGAGTTATGAGTTATGAACTGAACCATTTGGACAATATTGTATGCAGCGGCATGGATTGCATTTTAACATGGGTTGGTGGGCTTTAAAGTAGACAACAAAAAGGATGTTTTCTTTACAATATTGATTGCAATATTGACATATTTCCAATATCTTTCCCCCCTGGGATCGACGGCTCTAACTATCTGACCATACATATATGAACACAAAGAGTTTTTTATGGACCTTGTTAAAATCAGAAAGTTCTACAGATTAGAATGTGCTCCCCTTGGGAAATAAAAGCGCTATCAGCATGTTTTATCAAATTCTTAGAAAGTCACAGTTATTGCATTTAGTAAATTGCACATCCACTGTTTAATTAAATGAAGATTGTGGTTATCGATTTACCTTACAGTGCAATTTTATAACCACAAACAAGTCTAAGAGAAGACATGGCTTCCCATGTCAATGATTGTTGACTTTGCTGCTGCCCTTGTTTTGACACGCGACTGTCCATTATGGATTTAAGAGTGGTTTGATCATTTTAATTGGCAAGAGTAAAGATTTCTTTTTTGGTGTTTGTCTGAGTCAAAAACATAGTTTGTCATTGTATCCTTTAGAAAAAATTGTAAAAAAAGCTAATCTTGTCAGACTAAGACTAAATGTGTATTTGTGATGTGCATTTATCTTTACAGGTGAAAGATCGAGGTCCAGAGGCAACCCGGAGGTTCTTTAACTGGTTCTACTGGTGCATCAATTTGGGAGCAATCTTCTCTCTGGGTGGAGTGGCCTACATACAGCAGAACATTAGCTTCTCTATTGGGTACATCATCCCAGCCGTATGTCTCGGGGTGTCCCTTCTTGTCTTTTTTCTGGGCCGGACTGTTTTTATCACCAAACCTGCGGATGGCAGTGCCTTCAGCGACATGTTTCGGATCCTGGGTTCGGCCCTCTGTGGGCGTGGCCCAAAAGAACCCAGTTTGCTTAGGTGAGTGATTACCTTAAACCTTATCAGGCACTGCATCAATAATCTTCATATAAACTTTCATATAAATCTTCATATAAAAGTCATGCCATGCGGTTATATAGAATTTTAGAATGTTATATAGAAAATAGGAATATAGAATTGCAGATTCTGGTTTAAATGTGGGCAAAATCTGTGAAAACAGATCTTCTAGATGATAAAGGGTGACTTTGGAAGTGTGCACCACATTTGGGCACAAATTCACTTTAGCTTGGCACTGAGAGTGCAGTAAAGATTCACTGATAAATCAGTGTATTTAAAAACTGATTCAGCTGGCTGTAAAAGTAAATAAAAGTCTTGTGATGTAAAATCTTTAAATTGACAGATTCTGGAGTTTCAAATTGTGGGTCAAAAGGCCCATGATGACTGACTTAATTGGTTTCAAAATTGTATTATCTATGTAGAATACAAGGAATAACACGGATCACAACACGGATTATCTCTTAAATACAAGTATAAATTACATACTTAGAATATACTTAATGTTCAAATTAATAAAAATGTAAAAATAATATTAGTATTATAATATAAGTTATTAGTCTCTATAGTAGCTATCCTGTGTGAACTCTACTGTACTTTGAGAGATGGCTCTATTAGTTTGTGATGCTATTTCTTATTTTATTCCTCATCTTTCTCTTTGATGTTTGTCTTCAATCTGTCTCTAATGTGGCTTTCTATGGCATAAGTTACTGTCAAATGCCAAACTCCCTCTCTAAATCAAAGCTTCACAAAAAACCTGACATGACGCTTTCTAACTTGGCCAAATCCCGGAGCCTTTTAAGAATTTCTTGTGCAGAAAGCTTTCTTTTTCTTTCTGCAGAGTCACTTGAAAGTCTATAAGTAACTGCTTACATATGCACAGCTTCAAAACCATTTTCATTAAAATTATTGACTTTACACATGCATAACAATTACATGTGTTCACATGAGACTTTATGAAACTTTGCAAAGGCAAGCGATATTATTCAATTTTTTAACTCTAGCCATGACCTAAAAGCTAGTACACACAGTTATGTTTCCATAACACATGCAAGGGGTCCTAAAGGGAATGTTTAAAATTATAACACATTTCTACTCACATTTTCTTTACATTTCTAAGTTATATTAATAATTCATCATGCATTTTGTTTGCCCACCTTTATCTCTAGGCCCAAGCCTACTTTGCTGGACGGTGCCAAAGTGACTTACGGTGGACGTTTCTCAGATGAAAAGGTGGAGGAAGTGAAAGCTCTGGTTAAGATACTTCCTGTTTTCCTGGCCCTTATTCCGTACTGGACCGTATATTTCCAGGTGAGTGATTTGGATTTCCTGGTGGATTCCCTCCTGCGTCTGTCAAATCTGACATGTCAGATGTTGTTCCTACTAAATTGGAGGGGGATTATGTAAGCAATGTGTTTTCAACCTTTCCTTAGTCTTGACAGAAGATAAATAGGGAATTACACAGATATTTTAAAAGCTTGTAGTCTCAAGGTCTCTGACAGAGGAAGACTGGCAGTGATGAACAGTGCTGTTGGAATGACCAATAGAAGTGATTGATGCTCATATGTGGAGATTCTGTCTGTGACATGATGGGCCATTTGGACCCTTTGATAGAACAGGGGCGACTTTAAGCCCTTGAAACGGACAGGAGATTCCTTGAAGAACTTTATGTGTGCCTTGCTCAAAGGAATGAGTAGAGAAAGGACAAGCAATAAAGACTGGAACATCTCCAACTAGATGATCACCAGCATGATTTAATGTCCACAGATTTAATGTCACCTTAACATGGACATTAACAGTGTTTACATAACAACAGTTTTTTCATTGTATCTGTACATACAATAGATTAACATCACACATTTGTCTCTTTCGTTTCAATATGTTACAACCACCTTAGCAGCATTTTTTGGTTACTTTTGTCTTGCTTTCTAGACAAGTCTGAAAATTGTCAGTAGTTTTTAAAAGTTAATGTTGACTAATACAAGTTAGTGGTCAAGTTAGTGGTCTATAGATGATTGCAGGCCACGGTCAGCAAAGATCAGGTTTAAGATTATGTTAGAAAACATTCTTCGTGTGTGTTTTAAATGTAAACTCTGCTGCACTAAAGAGAAACTGGGTAAATCCCTCTAGTGAATGCTGCTTTTGTTGTAATATTAGATTGGTTTGGGACTGCTGGCATGAGGATGGTTGTGTCATAGCCATCACACGCGAAAACAAGATTCACTTTCTCCAATTACAAGGAAAGGTCACATTATCTGAGGGCCTGTCATCCTGTGTGTTTTGTCTGCCGAGACGCTTGCCAAAAGTTAGAAAGGTTACCCTCCATTGTTAGTCCTAAGGGCCTGAATTAAGGTTTGAGTTAAAGACGCCGTCTGTAACGTTGAGAAAAAATATGACTTTCTGCATGGAGAGATATCAGAGAACGTTCCCATGGAACATCAGGCCACAATTTAGGGTTGAAATATCACTACCGTTTTCTCCTGCTGCCTCGTTTCAAGTCGTAATCAATAGCAATATTCTGGTACAGTGTCTCTACAAGTACTAAATGAATCATAGCAGTCTATTCATTACCACTGAGTGAGACGTAAACATAGCCAGCATGTTTATGCGAGCTGTTGTCTTTGCTTGCAGATGCAGACCACTTACTATCTCCAGAGCCTCCATCTAAGAATTCCTGGAACTGATCCCAACTCCACGGACTATCGCCCGGTAAGAGCAGAGCGATCTCAGTTCCAATGCTTTCGGAACTGTTCCAGATTGGCCCTAAAGAAAAATATAATTGCTTTGTTAATGAGCTGTTTAATTATTAAAGGCATTGGCCTCCTTTTCTAAAGTTGCTCTCATCACTTTCTCGTAAGTTTTCTCTGTAGTTTTAGTGTCACAGATGGTTCCATACGGAATTCTATCAATGAAGCCTGCCCTCATGTAATTACAGAATTATGTAACACTATTCTTTCTCAGGAACCTGCAAGAAATTCTAAACATTGTGCGAAGTCTTTTGAATCAATTCTGTAGCTTTGTGTAAAAACAAACTGAGATTCAAATGTTATTCACTGAAAATCCTAAAGCTAACCTTAACTATGTCCATTTTGGATGCAACAAATTCTGTGTATTATACTGTATGTGTCCTGAGCTCCAGAATGCAGCACATGGAAATAAGTTCCATGTCTTATTTCTGTTTCATATGTGGTGCGGACAGGATGCCTGAGGTTAGGGCAGGTGCTTGTGATGTTTGTGTGAACAGTGAAGCTGTTCTGGTCACTGTGTGTTTGCTCCGGCTCAAAGCAGCTGGAGAAATCCTTTGAAAACCAGGGTATTAACTTCAAAACGAAAACCACACGAATCACAGATTAGCACTCTGTGCCTGCTTTCTCCTCTGAAGTAGCTGTTTGTTTTTGTGTGTGCACTTGTGTGCAAGTACGCTCTACTAGGTAAGCATGTCAGAAGTGACGTTCCACCGCTCCACCGCCTTGAGTTAAATCCCCTCTGAGCGCTTTTACAATGACTAATCCAAAATCATGTCTCCTGGTCCATCCAATCAGCAATGACAGCGCATAGACACAAATGTAACTAAATGGGCAGCTTGTTTGTAGCATGTTAATGTGTGGTTAGAACAGTTAGATTTCTGTGAAATGGAGTTTTCTAGAATCAGAGGCAGGGTCACATGTTTAAAACAGGAAGTGCAAACCATTGATAGGGAAGTGAAAATGACAGAATTAGCCGTGTTAAATAACACATTGTGTTTGACTGAGGCTGGGTCATATTATGAGAACGGTTACTTATAAAGCACCTGATGGTCTTTTAAAGACAAAATACTGAACGCCATTTTTGTACGTCTCAAATTTTGACTCCCAACTATTATGTCACAACTCGACTGTCCAATAATATTGTTTGTGTCAGACAATATAAATTGACGTGAAAAATTCATCAAGGTGCAAAAGTTATTAGAAGAACTAGCCCCAGTCGACAAGTCAGACTGTCAAAATGTGTAGGCTAAAACTTCCTCTGTGATAAATAAATCTTATAGCTTTTAACACATCATCAATCACAGGAGAAGTGGCCTTCCTCTTTCAGTCTAGTCCAGGAGGAAGGAACATGTCAAAAAGGAGACATTGATCTCATTGTTTATAAACTGTTAAACATTAGTCAAAACATAGTGTAACTATACAGTCAAACAAGAATTGTTACATTTGTTTTTGTAACAATACAGTGGAATGCAAGGTCTCATTCCACTGTATGAGACCTGTGGAAGGGGTCTGAGACCTTGCGTGGAATGACCTCTCATTCCACTCAAGGTCTCAGAGCATCACATATGCTAAGGTGTTTTGTTTAGTTGTTAAGGTGTTGCTTGGTTCTTTTGAGAGGTTGAAAGAAATAAGTTAATTCCTCACCCCCTCTCCAAAAGAAATGTGTGACTTATACAGTATATGACTTCCCCCCCTCCCACTGTGTGGATATTCTGGTGAACGGAAAAGGCTTAGGTTCCTCCAATGCAGGTCAGTGCTTTTTCTACCAGTTACAACATCCTTATTTCCTTTCTTCCTAATTGGAACCAAAAAGTGGAACAATTTTCATACACTAGAAGCAAATGGTATTCCTGGTCCTCATCCACTTACATTGCTTGCACTGCATACATGCATTCTTCTTTCTGAAAAGAGAGTCTTATGGGTTTGAAATAACATTAGGGTAAATAAATGAAGTTTACATTTTTGGGTGAACTCATTCCTTAGCCTTTAGAGCAATTTGCAAAGTAACAAAAAACAAATTAGGTGATAAAAACTTTCTAAACTTTATGCACTAGTTAGGAGCAGATTTAGGTGCCACATGAGACTCATTTATCGTCCCTGTAGCCTTTCATTAAGACACACTTTCTGTCCTGAGTACAGGAGCGTGCTCTGTAGTGCAGGCTGAGGTGTGTACATCTTCTGTTGTCATGGAGTGGAACGGTTACACACACACACACACATGCAAGGGTTTCCCCTCCTAAATGAACATGTGCTGCTGTAGATTGGTCGTCTCAGCGGGCTGAACAGCCTAAAGGGAATTTAGTGTGCAGTCTTAACAAGGCCAAATTGTGAGCTCTTAATTAGGAGATACCCATAGAGAGAGACAGAGTTTAGTAATGCAGGTGAAAATGATGTTGATGTAATGATGCAAACTGGCAATTTTAAATCGAGAAGAAAGTATTTGAATGTGTGTGATGATGGAGAGAGTGCTCAAAGGGACATGTATAAATTAGTCAGTGGTTAGTCAAAGAAATGGTAATGTAATGAGGGAATACGCTGAAGAATTAAAAGTGTTAAAAAGTAGCTGTGGTTGGGACTGACTTAAACTGAGGAATTACAGTTCCTCAGTTTAAGTCAGGGAGTGGGGAGTGAGCCGCACTCCCCACTTAACCGGCTAATATTCTTATATAGATGGAAATTGTGTGTATATAATGCAGCAGTGCACGGATGCAAGCGTGGGTATATAATAAACCTCTTGTGAGCGGAGAGTGTCTATTCTTTTGATGCTGTTTTTAAACAGGTACGGTTTGATTATCGTCAATTAAAGGCACAGATGGTGAAATGTTGGGCCATGTGTTTGAATTCATTCCAGCCAATCAGATCATTGATGCAAGAGAGAATTGGATTGGACGTTCTTCTTTCACATTTCCACAGCAACATATAGCTGCATCATCATTCACGGCATCAAGACATGCCACTACAGAAATGAGCATGAGCAGAAATGAGCAGAAACAGTTTTCTGAAAATTCGAAGACGGCAATAATTTGTGCCAAAATATGTAAATTGTCATTGGTGAAGGTTTGCCCACACATTATAACTTTCCAGAAGCACCAACTGTATTGCAAAGAAGTTTATTTAATTACCCATAATGCACTTGTACTGTGGCGACAAAATGTGCAAAGAAGCAACACATTTTTATATTAATTAAATGCAGTTCTAGTTCCTAATTAATGCAATTGCTCTATTTCTTTTCACACAATTCCCAAATAGTTTCAAATAATGAACACCTTTGCCTCTAGAGGTTATTTTTTAGGGCCTTTTCACAGCATTAAATGCTCCGTTTATACATACAGCAGCCATTTATCTTCAAACAGGTGCTTTGCCTCTTGATAGTAAATCCCCATGTGATATTAAAGTACTAAGCATTAAAGCCAGTGATTAATGATTTTATGGGCTATTAAGAGACCTGTCCCTCCATCTGACGCTGTACAGGGGGTTGCAGTCGAAGCATTTGCAGCAGTTATCCAGCACTGACCACATGAGGGCGCTAAGGTTGCTGGAATGATCTGTTTTTCTGCAGTTTCTATCTGTTTCACTAACGTTCTGGCTGCATTCATGTGTAATACATACTTCCTCAATAGATGAACAGATTGAGAAGAAGAATAAGAGTATTATGAGTGACCTACACATAAACCCACAGCCTCTCAACCAACTGTTTCCTGCTCACAGTTTGATCCTATTATTAATAATCTGTGACCATGACACATTTTTTCCCTCATTGTTTTCAGAGCACTTTCCGTTTCCCAGCGGCTTGGCTGACAATGTTTGACGCCGTGCTGATCCTAATGTTGATCCCCCTCAAGGATAAAGTGGTAGACCCCATCCTGAAACGCAAAGGCCTGCTGCCCTCCCCTCTGAAGAGAATTGCTGTTGGCATGTTCTTTGTGATGTGTTCAGCTGTGGCAGCCGGTGAGTCGACACACAAACACATCGAATCATTTTTGCAACATATTGAGTCTGTTATCAGAGGTGTGTTTTGGTAACTTTAATTCTGTGTGAGTTGGGGTACAGTGTGTGGGATACAAGTGCATTATAAATATTTCATGAAACTAATTTGTCTTAAAATACTAGCAAGCATTTCTGTGACACACCTCCCTTAAGTATTAATTACTGGTCTAATGTATAAAGTCAGATTATGTTAAAAACATGTTAAAGTCCAAATTGTACTGGCAGTGGTGTAATATCATTATGTTATTCTTTAATTTCCCACCAGGTGGCATTTATTGGTAGACCTGATATTATTTATCTGTACCGGTTTTAGATTTTGATGGTCTCTGTATAAACAAAATATCTATACAAATGTCTAAAGTGTTAATTAATTATATTAAGTTAATTATATAATTATATTAAGTTAATTATATATATTATATCATATATTAAGTCAATTATATGAATTGCTTATTGTAATTACTGCTCACCTTAAACTTATTCCTCTAAGAGGGGTTACCACAGGACCATTTCATTTCAGATATTGTACAGCAACTGCAAAGGCGGTGATGTGTAGCGTCCAATCGGTGAATTTCAGTGTAGGACACACACACACACACACACACACACACGCTCTTGACACTTTCACACAGGCCACTGATCTCTCCTCTGAATTCTGTCACTCCTGTCCAACCTTCAGCCGGCTTTATTGAACCCTGCAGAAAGCAGATCGATATTCCCGCTAGTTCTGACAGTTAATATTCATACAGCCCACCTTCCTTGAAAATACCAACCTGAATCAGCACTTTTTCACTTTTCATTATTCTCTCGTTCCTGTTAAACATACTTTTACCAGATTACTTTAGGAAAAACAAGTTAGGGGAAGTTCAAAGGGCTTAAAAACTATTGACTGGCCTGCCTAACTTGACAGCGCTTTTGACCATTTACAGTGGATAAAATATGTTACCTCAGAGTTTGGCCAAATCAAGTTTTTCAGGCCTGGAGTCTGCATAGTAGCTTGTGTTGTTTATTTAACCAAATGAATTAGTTGTTTTAACTTTGTTTTTGAGAGAAAATGCAATTATCTCTAATGCATTTATACCTACTGTATACACAGTGTGTGAGGCCACTGGAAATATTGACAAGGCAAGTGCAAATCCAAACTATTGGTTATTACTGGCCATTTCATGTAATAATGTAGAAAGATGATGTTAGATGCTAGCATAATCCTGCTAACTACAATTTGAATGCACTTCTTTTTAGAAGTATACTTTTAAAAGCTGTTAAAGGCCACCTCGCTTGGTTTTGAGAGACACTGCTGCTGCCTCGCTACGAAAAGACACTTTTTGAGATCACGTACGCACACCCAAGTTTGAGGCACATGTTGAAAAATTGGTGCAGTGCATGTTCAGAGGTTGTAGAAGAAGACACAGCTGACAGGTCGGCAGTATCTCATCGTTCGGTGACTGCACCCAGTATTCCAGTCAGTCCCCAGTCCAATTCCAGCTCAGCCCAGTGGATTAAACCAAGCTTAGTCAGCCTGACAGTGTGGGCTGCGTCCAGACATTGACATATTTCAGACGAAAGCTTTTTTTTGAGTGAGATGAGTTTTGGGAGATGCGCTGTGTAGTGTGAGAAAGTATGAATATTTTTCCTTCCCTCCTTGTCTCTCTTTTGCTCTCTTTCAATCTCTGACTCTTTCAAACCACTGTCAGGCTCCGCACGGTGAGGGAAAGAGAGGTTTAGACATTTTAAATTCCTCTTCTGTCTCGGCTGCCATCAGACTGAATGAATGCAGGTTTGTAGTCATCATCAGGGATTCTTTAAGCAGTAAACACCACAAAATTCTAAGAAACTCCAGACGGTGGAAATAACAAGATTGACATCAATTGATTTGGCGGATGATTGCAGAATTTCAGGTGTTTGTTGCCGCTGCTGATTTGTTCCCACTTTAATATATTGGTAACTGTTGACAAAAGTGGCTGTGATGTTGGTAAAGGTTTAGTCTCTCATCGCCATGCTTTTGACAAGCAGCATGAAGTGTGGTTCACATTGCAGCTTATTGTGGCCACCCACTTACATTTGCATTTATTCATTTAGCAGGCGCCTTTATTCAAAGTGACTTACAAAAAGAGAGAGAGAGAGAGAGAATTAAACATTTTCACAAGGCCGCAGTTACAAGTAGAAATTACATTAGGTGCTAGAGACAAGATGAACAGAAGTTTTTTTTATTTAAATAAGAGCAAAATTAGAAATTAGACGGGTGTCTGTGAAACTGGTGTGTTTTAAGTGTTTTTACAAAAAAGACACAAAAAAAAGGTTTTTAAGTGACCTGAAATGTTGTTCATTTTTTTTGCAAGACCTTCAGCGCCCTGTAAATTTAATGTGCGCTATTGATGCCTGTTTACACCGAAATCATTGTACGTTGCTGGTGGTCTCTGTGCTTCTGAATGCTAGCAGGCTGTTCTTATTGGTTCTCTTACTAAGCATCTGATGTACGAGGCATTGGTAGTCAGCACATCATGTCATTGCTTATTTGCATAACGCTCAGCTCTGGACGACTTGTCACATCGCCAGTGGTTGCTGTCACCTATTGTGCTAAAAATTGCCAACTCTCTTTGAAAATGAATGACTTCAAGTCACTTTGTCTCTTTGTGTGAACGTATCTTAACTCCAGAAACCGAATCTGCAGGTGTGCTCAAGGAAATTCAATTTAATTCAAAGATCTAATGCCAAAAAGCAGTTTTTGATGATTTGAGGGCATTTCAGACTGAGACTAGTAATGATCTAGAACATGCAAAATGGAAATTATTCCTTCTTTAAAGTCTCCATAAAACCAAACGAAAGTTTTGTAGCTTTAGGTCAGTGCCTATAAGCTTTCAGACCATCTATATACTAGCGTAATCCTAAAAGTTGACAACATAACTTGTTTCTGCATTCTGCAGTTTGGGAAAATATACCGAAATTTTGATGACGCATAGTTTTTGCAGGGGTAAAAATAAAATGCTCTCTAGCATGATAATGTTCTTTTCCCCTAATGCAGCCTGCATTCAGCAAAGAAAATACAAGTAACAAATATTTGTTTGAGTTGTAAACTTAGGTGATTTGGAATAAGGCCATTGATAAAATCTACCCCAATTTCCTGTTTCAACAGGAAGTATGTCAACATAGGGGAAAAAGTGGCTAATTTGCATGGGGTCTTTTAAAAAGACTTCTATGTTTAGTTGAAATTGTAAAGTAATGCAGATGTGTGTGACCTTGGCATCACATAACAACCTAAACATGCAGGAAGTCTGTATTCAGCGCACAATGCAGATGTTATCTAATAATAACCATTGCTTTGATGTAGCCCTGAGTGAAAAGGGAAATCAATGACATACCCATGCAAAATTAGAATGTGCACACCATATTCATATCACACTGTGTGTGTGTGTGTGTTCTAGAAATCAGACTAATGAGAACCTTTGGGACTCATTCCTTTCTCAAGAGAGGGAACATCCCATCCTCTCTACTCCCACTCAGTGACACACACTGACTCATTAATACACTAGAACCACATACAATCCCTGTTTAAAGTTGCTTGCTACATTCAAATGTATTCAACAGAAGTGCACGTGTAAGGAGGAAGGGCCATTGTGGATGTAGTGTATGAGTGTATATATTAAGATGCATGCAGCGGAAAGAGTGCATGTTTCTGACATAATAGAACCCTCTAATGGGGCTTATTATATAGAGGAAATATCTTGGGAAAGAGTCTTTTAGTGCCCCTCATTAAAATCAAACCTGTAGTATTCCCACAGTACTTTCTTTTCCAAGACACTTTTGCCTTATTTCTTTCTCCTCAGCTCGACCACGTCTTGTACCCTTTGCTTTCGTGACTACATTAACATAAACACGCACACAAACAGCACCTGCAGACACACGCACCATACAGGTAAATTGCAGGTCTTTGTACTAAGATTTGAAAGAGTCTGGGACGTGTGTGAAATTAAATATCTTCAAATAATGCTAAATAATTGCAGCTTTTATCTGCGGATTTGAAAAGCAGCTCATCACGGTGGAGACCCCAAAGCCGCACGAAAGACAAAAGCAAGATACGTACAAGCTATTTAAAGTCAGCATCAAAATACAATTGACCCCATTTACTTTAATACAAATTGCTGGTGTTATTATACATCATTGAACTATAATTATGTGATCCACATCTTGTTTTTCGCCTGACATTTCCAAAGTCAATTACTTTTCCATCAACGTGTGCCGCTGTAACTGATTGTAGACTCTTACTTAGCTCTGGTATGGAATGGCCACTTTTTACAATCCAGTTCCTTTTTTGGTCAAATGTGCTGTTTCTTTCTGAAACGTGTCACATTATGGAAATGTATTGCAGAGGGTGTTTCATGTTAGCTTTTTAAATTTAGAGCACTAGGGAGTAGGTGCGGGTGGGGAGTCGTTTCAAAGTATTGCAGCATTTCACCTGTATTTACATTCTCATGTGAAGAATCACTCAATTAAGTACTTCACGTTAATATTTTTGGGGAAAAGGAGGTTGACCGCCAATCACAGCAAGCCTGTGAGAAAGTAAAATGTACTGAAGCATTTCATTTGGTCCACACAAACTCAATTATTTTTAATTGATCAGAATCCAAACACAGAATAAACTAGTAATATAACTGTGCAAAGCACCGGTCCAGTGCACATGAAAGTGAGTTAAAAACAATTTTGTGTGAGTATGTTATTTTTCTCTGGGGTCACTAGTCCCGGTTGTGTGTGCATGTGTGTATTTGATCTCTTTTGCTGGAGCTCTTTAATCCCCAACTGAACCCAGCAGGGCTTGGATGGGTTTAAAACTACTGACAACCCTTCCAGACCCTACTAACAACATTTACGCAATGTTGCCCAAACAGATGGGTGTTTGGCAGTGACGCAACCCTAAACCCAAAGCTGCCCGCAGGCACAGATGATGCCCACACACCTGGACACACTTGTTGTTCTGCTCTCAGGAAGCGGACATTTCCAAGACAAGCTGCTCTGACTACAGAACTGCTAACACACAAACGACCGCCACACGGCAGACGTTGCCTGAGGGCATTTCCACTTCCACTAAATTTTTACCAGAAATAAATGTTTTTTTTGTTCTGTCTAGGTTTGTGAATCTCTTGGAAGTTCAGAAGTGAGGGCTTTAATCTGCAGCAGGTTGCACTTTTAACCAAAGAGTGTTTTATTCCAGGCATCATTTGTATTCCGATCTAAATCTGACACACCACAGCCAGAGATGAGAGCGAGAGCTTCCAGTGTTTAGGTGAGGGTGGATGAAAGAGACGTGTTTGTTAACAGTAGCACTTTGAGTTAGCAATGTTATGTAGATGTTCTGTTTCGGTTGCAAAGTCATATACAGTGTCCATGTATATTTACCCCCCCACCCCATTTTGTTTAAAATACAAATCCAACAAATACTATTTTTGTAGCATATTCAGTTGCATATTTCCTATTTCATTATTTATTTAAAAAAAACTTACGATAAGTAGCGATATAAATGTATATTGATTTTAAATGGATATTTAGATATATAAATAAAATGTATAGTATTCATATATTATATAGTAAAAGTGCCATGTGACATCACTGATAAGGATGTGTCAGGAAGACAGTCAAAGTTGCTGCTCAGTATATGATGTCAGATTTTAATTCAGTGTCAGCTCTGACTCAGTAAACAAACCGTTTGCTGTTATGCTGTGTTGAGTGCAGCCAGTGAGGGCAGTGCAGTATAAGTGTTGATGTGTTATATGGCATAATTTCCCTTTACATGATCCCCATATCTTATCACATTCAATTGTGACTGTATTTTTTCTTATATTGTTTCTCTAAATGCAGCTGTGATGATCGCCAGTCAATAGTGGTACAGAAAACACTGCACTTGTTATTTGAACGGAGGTCTGGAACGTAGTTGTTATTATTGGATCAAGCTTTTAGATAGACCAGACCGACAATCTCTGCTTCTGTCACCCGCTCTGATTACCTGCTAAACCTGGCCTTGTGTGTGTGTGTGTGTGTGTGTGTGTGATAAGCTGTTTTTGACCTGCGTGAAGCGCT
The DNA here is from genome assembly GCA_036877545.1 of Yasuhikotakia modesta. NCBI lineage: Eukaryota > Metazoa > Chordata > Actinopteri > Cypriniformes > Botiidae > Yasuhikotakia > Yasuhikotakia modesta. The sequence goes on from JBAJNP010000321.1 coordinate 29,300, forward strand.
GCTATTGACCTGACATTTAATCCATTAATGGACTGGTTGTACCTTTTTCATTCACTGTTAGATGCACTTTCTCCTCAGACATGCATACACATTCAGACACACACACACACACACACACACACACACACACACACACATACATGTTCAAACTAATGGGATTTTGTAAAAGAAACTAACTTGTGAAAGATTGTTTTTTTTATATATATAATTGCATTTATATATAATCATCAGAAAAATTTTTGCAAACATAATTGGCTTACATTGAAAACAGTAATTGGCTTATTGGTAGATTTTGACACTGAATTAACTTGTCCCTCAGACGAACTGAAAGTAAAATTTTCATATACAAAAATTTATTGCAGGCCATATTTAGCTGTGAGGTATATATTAGTCATTCATAACTGTATCCCATATTCTTGCCCCTCTCAGGGATTTTGGAAACAAAGAGGCTGGAGATCGTCCACTCACACGATCCCATCCAACAGTCACTTGGTGGAGTTACATACTATGCAGCTGATCTGCCAATATGGTGGCAGGTGCCTCAATACGTCCTCATCGGCGTCAGCGAAATCTTTGCTAGTATTGCAGGTAGGTGGTCCTGAGGTTTGGCATTTGCACTAAACTTTTCAAAAAGCTTTTGAATGACACACACACACCTTCACAAACAGAGCCTTTAATAGCCTGGTTGGCTCCAGCTGGGTTAAGGCTAATTGTAACCCAGGGTTAAAACTAGCACTATTCTAATAGCGCAAAGGTTTTTTTTAAAGTTGCATTTGTTTTATCGTGTGATAGCATATCATTAAAAATAGTGATTGCACCTTTACCACTGTAATACCTTTTATGTATTATATAAATGACCTCTTATCATTGACCCTTTCAGGCCAGGTGAAGTTGCTGAATACTAAATATGTAAATGTGGGAAGTGATATGTTAATGTTCTCATGGTTCTAATGTCAATGCCATGATGGTTTAGAATAGCATGTTTTGCTGGAGGATAAGTTAATGGTCTGGTCAGACTAGGGAGGGAGTGCGTGTTGTGAATATTAGAGTACTACATGGTTCATTGAACTGTTATTCTCAAAGGTCAGGTAAAATCCTGTTTTTGCTGATATGTTCCCTTTGAGTGGTTCATAAGGCCGAATGTAATGTACAGAGACCATTAGGGTAGAATATATTAGTGAAAATGATTGTGAAATGACACTGTTGTTCTGTATGTATCTGTTTAACATACATAAAAAGGTGTATAATGAAAAATTGTCTATGCATAAATTATGTACGTTGTTTGGTGTATTTATTGCATGTTTGCCTTCCATCTCACTGTTTCTTATGTGTACTGTAGAGTATCCATAAGGTCATTCATCTGTCCTAATGGCCAGGCTAATCAATGCATGCCCTTTGAAAACTGCAGTAAACTCCTCTTTGCCTTGGCTTTGTGTAGCAGCTCTTGTCCAGCCCGTGCTGAAATTGCTTGGTAAGGAATCCACAGCTGTATCAATCAGTGCCGATCGATCGTTGCTCAGCGATACATTATTTCTATTCCAGTTGTTCAGTTAAGATGGCCGGCGAAAACATCTTGCTCCTGCCAGAACATAAGAAAGTCTAAAAAAGCAAATGGGCTAGAGATGAATGAGGACACAGATGAAAGGAAACTAAGTCCCCTAGCATAACGTTTGTTAGCACCTAATGCTGTGTTACTGTTTACACTCACTGTTAAGATCTACAGTTGTTACAACAGGAATTTAATTCTGATTGCATTTCACGAATCTGGTTACTTCAGAATCAGAATGAACTTTACCGCGAAGTATGAGAAATCGCTTTTAAAAAGCACTAAGTAACAGATTCTAAGTTACTATACGAGTTTATTGTGATATAAACTGTATTTTATATGAATCAGACAAAATAGACAAAAGCAAGTCAGTTTGTAGTCATAAAACCCTGGAAGAGAATGAACATTTTAGGCCAGGGGATCCCTTGGGATTTTTCTGTGGGATGTAAAAAAGGCCAGAGATTTTTTTCCATTTTACTCCCAATGCCATATCTACAATGTTGTCTCAGTTAAAAATAGAGGTTGCAAATTAGTCTTCCGGATTTCGGGTTGACCCTTAGTACAGAATTGTTTTATTGTTTTATTTGTTTGATTGTGGTCTCATGACTTGTAATGACTTTAAGGTGAGAAAATGGTCATTCACACAATTAAACTGCTATAGCTGATTCAGTAAGTGAGTGAGTCATTGTAGACAGATGAGATTCTAATGTATTATTTTTATTTGAATCGTAAGAGTCATTAACTTAAAATCAAACCACACAGTGTTAATGTGCAACTGTCTGTCTGCACTTTTTTTTTGTATTAGAAGTTCTTCTGTGTTTTTCTTCCCAAGAACACAATTGTGTTCATTTCTGATTTTTTGTTTTTTCTTCCAAGGTCGTGTTTAAATATTCCTGTTTTCCTCTCAGGCACTTGCACCACACTGGTAATTTCACACCTATTTCACACACTGAGTAAATCAAAGGCTCCGCCGTCCCCCTTTAGCCTTTATGAACCAGCAAGACTAATGAGTAGCATTTGGCAAATGCAGGAAAAACACTCTTCTTTTATTGTGAATTGTAGAGAAGGCAGTACCGGCGATTACTTGGATCTCCTCTACCCCCTCAGAACCAGTGTTTAATATAAGATTACGGTTCTGTATGGTCCTTCAAAAAACACGACCAAACCCTGTAAGGACTGTAAAGGTCCTTTATAAGAACACTAAAGCCAACGAGAGGAGGCTCTTTCCAAAAAATACTGCTCTGTTTTGAACTTATTTATATCCCCCAAAGGATACTTCTCTGTGCTCTGAAACCTTTGTTCTTGAAAAGACGTTTTTCCTCAGCCCACATCTCATGTATGTGATTTTCAACCCAAGACATCTTAACACACTCTTTCAGTTAGAACAGGAGCCGGCTGCAAAAGAAACAAGCAACATCCTTTTTACCTCTGCCTTTCTTCTGCTTTCTTGTGGGGATAGTGGCTGTCCCTAACAGTTAATATCTTCATTTCATTTTTTTTATCTGCAGACCTAAAAAAATTGAAAGAAAAAGGTACAGCGCTGGTGCAATAATATGTCCACAGTGGACGTAGCAGCCCCTGATTGAATTTCCAGCACGGGGAGATGGGGAAGGCTAAGTGTAATCTTCCACTACTCCATCACGTCTCCAGGGGTTGGAGTATTGTGGAAAGCTATAAGACGCTATCTGCACAGGCGCGTTTTAAACCTGAAGAGAGCCATCAAGCTATGAGAATCAATACAAGAGGCTTCCTGATCACAGGCGGCTGTAAAATGATAAAGAAATTGGAGAGATGTGAAGACGCCATCGCAAATATTAAGATTAAAGACGTTGAATACAATGTCACCCAGTGGAATGATGAAGATACGTTTTCTTGCATAAACCATTTTATCTGATTTGAAGATTTGGAAGATGGACAAGGCCAGTGATCAGTTTGACGCAGTGCTGCGTTGAAGGCGGACTTTACAAAACAGATAGTCTGTGCTATTTTGTCATGTCGTAAATTTCAAGGGGAAAACTGTAATGAATGAACTCTAAATGAATGTTCTGTCATCATTTACACACCCCCATGACTAAATTTTTTATTACCCAAAAGGAAAAGTTTTTTGAAGAATTTGTACAGGGCACTTTTGTAATACAATTGCGTACACTGACTGGAACTTTCACAAGGGGCACAAAAGTATCATAACAGTGGTTTGTTTGACTCTTTTTGTAAGTCTTTCAAAACTATTTAATCTTTTGTGTAAAATAGCAAACAAACCTTACGTTCTTTATCACAGAAAATCTTAACACCCTAGCTAATGCTAAAGTAAAAATGTCCAACGTGTTTCTGAAGATTGGAAGCTCCATTTTCCCCCAGAGCAAACAAAATGTCTCTCTTTGTTTTCCAGGGATGACAGACACATTCAGAAGCACATGAGGATGAGTAAATGATGACAGAATTTTCATTTTGGGAAACTTCCTCTTTAAATGAATATTTTATGTGGTCTGTTTTGAGTGATGCTAACATGTTAATTCTGAAGATTAGCCAGAAGCTCACCTGTGGGACATTTATTCCTCAGTTATGAAACGAAATAACTTGACACTAGCCTGGTAGGGCAAAGAAGCTCCTTTGGGCAACCAGACTAAGATTTAATGTGACTGCAACAGCAGCTAAACACAGGTTTATCTTGAATAACTTCCTGTCTGTGCGGCAATGTGCTGACACACTTTCATACTCCAGTCTTAAAACTCTCCATCTCACCCCAGGTCTGCAGCATCCCAGTCCTCCCATGAAATGCAAATGTCTCCCGATAGCAGAGGGAGAACTCTTAAAATTAAGCTTCAACGCTCCTTCTCAACCTCTGGGGAACCTACAGGAAATTGGATGACAAGAAATGTGACAAATGTCTCCAGAAATTTCCCTCCTTTGGCCCTATTCTGTTTGAATAAATCCTTTTAAATGGAGTTCACTGCCAGCTCGCTTTGTCGCGGACTGTCCGTTGACAGCGGAAAGTGAGGGTTGATTCAGGAGTCTGATTTTTCACATTTTGGTAAAGGCGCGCTTGCGCTCACTACACATATCACCTGCAGAGATAAGATGCGTGTACTCTGGTTGAGGGGACAGACCTGAAACCTGACTGGGCTTTTTTCTCCGTTGGGAAGTATAATTATATATGACTCTCTCCAAGAAATGTTAAAGGCTAATGTTGTTTTCCCGAAAAAGAAAAATCATCCCCTGCTTAACTCCACAAGGGGAGAAATAAAACCAGGAAATTCTAAATTAAAGTTGTTTTTAGGTTTTTGAATAATTCAGCTCTGAAGCTAGAAAAGGCCAGCTTTGGTTTTTTATTTTCCTGTGATATCGAGCAAGGCTGTGTCATTAGGCTTGTGTTGTTATGCTCACAACATTAAGACTTTATGTTTATGTAAGATTTATGTATTTCACTCCTCGTTTAACCTTGTTCTTACTGTGGCTTCAAAGAACAAAACAAAGCTTGTGTGGTAGTGGTCAGTTATTAATCAGGCTTATTAAAGCCCTTTACCTGACTTGCGTCAGGCCTTTATTAGAAGCGTCATGCACTGTTTTGACCCCTAAAAGAAAAGTGCTGTAGATAGCATCACAGAATGGTGGTTTTATGAGGCTACGGCGTAGAAGGAAAGAGTACACACGCGGAACACAGAAGAATATAATTTAATGAATATCCGGTTGGGTGAATTCAGCACAATGACAGTACATTATGACTCACTTTAACGCTTAATAAAGCACCCAAGAGTGTCTTCAAGCAAATATATGCAGCATTTTCCACACACGTCGTTTTTGGTGACCACCCATATTTGCACATTCTACTCACGGACGCTCTTGGGTGCTTTATTAAGTGTTAAAATGACTTATAATATACTGCTATTGTACTGAATTCACTCCAACAGATATTTATCAAATTATCCCTTGTGTTCTGAATAAGAAAGTGATCATACTAATACAGGCAAAGCAAGTAAAGATAGTTAAAGCTCCATGTGTTGGGTAACGTTCATGTGTGTTTTATGTACCCTAGGAAAGTAAATAAAACCATATTTTTTGCATCAAAAGAACATTTTAAGGTCTTTATTTACTGTCTCTATTGATTTTGAATGGATATGTTTGCTTTAATAGCATTTCTTCAGGCCTCTGAGAAGCAAACATCTGAGGCACCGCAGACAGTCTCCCTGACACAAACAACACTCGGAAAAGGTCAACTGTACCTGAAGACAGCAGTAAATACTGTAATAGAGCAGCCGCTTTCTTCCATATCTGTCTCTTAGTTGTTTTTCTCTCCGCCCATCACATTCTCCGCTCCTGCCTCCACGCCTCCTAATGATGCGTGTTGGTTTGCGAGCAGGTTCCTGTGAGGGCGTGAGCGTGGGATTAGGGGATGGGATTAGATGCGTTCTCTTTCGCTCTGTTTGCCATATCCCTCCTTTTTTGTTGTTTTACTCTTGTACTTTCTCTCTTTTCTCTCGCTCTGTATCTATCCATCTATCACAGAGAAGATTCATGGCCTAACCGGGCTCAGTAAACGAGTCTGACAGTTGTGCCCACAAGCCATAATTTTAAAAATGACAAGTTTGAGGCTCCATGAAATTATCAATGTCAGCCAGCAGGCAGCCACCACTCAGGGTCAAAGAAAGTGATTTGATCTTTCCTTGTTCTTCTACATCCTTTTTGCATACTCTATCTCTCCCCTCTGTACTACTTTATCTTTTATTTCTCCCACTCAGCACCCTTATTTTCCTTTCTTCCATTATTCTCTCATTTCTTCTTGCTCTCTCTCTCTCTCTCTCATACTCTCGCACTCTTTCTGTCTTAGTAAATATTTAGAGATGAGTGCTGATTTTGGAACTTGTGTAGGTGGTTCTGAATCATTATGCTGCCAGACCTTCAGTTGAAAGCTATGGGTGTACGGACACACACACACACACACACACACACACACACACACACACACACACACATACAGACACACACACCTTCAGACATGCTGTAGCAGTTTAATCTCACTTGTTGGCTGATGTCTGTTAGGAGGTTTTGTTGTCTGCTTTATAGAGACAAATTTGCTAAACAGTTTAGCGCATGCTATTTTAGCGCAAAAACCTGTGGTGCAACTTCAGCAGGCGATAAACATGATGGTTTAGCACTGAACTCAGTCAGGATAAGTCATTATCATTATTTAACACAACATGCCTCTTTCCATAAACATTGTTTGTTATAAATATATCTAATTTGTAAATCAGCACCTGACACGATTAACATCGCTTACGGGAAGCAGGGGGCAAACAGAGTTTTATTTAAAATAGATTTTTGTGTTAATTATGTATTGCGGCAGCAGTAATTCATTAAATAATAAACCAGGCATATATTTGGTGTGTGCTGTTGTGTAATTCTTTTAAGCAGACAATTCATTGGATGGTTGGAATAAACAGCAATGCTATCCTCAAGCCCTTCCTGCTGTAGTGTCACTTCCTGTAGTCTGCTGCATACTTAAAAAAAACTACCATTCAGAACTGGCATGCAAGGTGGGCCATGCAAATCATGCAATTTACACACAACAAAAAGTCTGTGCGCTATTTTCTGATTTCCATAATGTTTTAGAAAATCAGATGCCAAAACAGCACAGACAGTGCATGCAAATTACACTTTCAGCAGGTATAATTTGTGTGTAAGAGAATTAGTGTGTTTTTGTGTGTGTTGGTGTGTGTGTGGTTGAACATGTCATTTTTCAACCAAGCTCTGGTCCATAAGACTGTGTGTGTGTGTATGTATGTGTGTGTGTTTGATCATGTATTCTACACAAACATAACACTTTGATCATTGATTTGTGCATCTTGTGCTTGCAGGTCTGGAGTTTGCATACTCTGCAGCCCCTCGCTCTATGCAGAGCGCTATAATGGGCCTGTTCTTCTTCTTCTCTGGCATCGGCTCGTTTGTGGGGTCTGGACTTCTTGCTATTGTCTCTCTTAAAGTCATTGGATGGATGTCCTCACATAGTGACTTCGGTAAGACTTGTGTTTAAGCGTTGGTAGAACAATTTGCTAGCTAAATACGATGAAACTGGGGGAAATTGTGCTGATTTGAAAACCTTTATTACAGATAGGAATAAGGTTTGGATAAATATAGTAATTGTAAGAACAGTGACATTAAATAAAATCAAGTTTAAAAACAATATAGAAGTATAAGGTATATGGTATAAAGACAGATTTTTAATATTCAGGTTCCCCAAAACTGTTTTGTGGCTTTAAAAAATAAGGTCAGGCATTGGTTTGGATAGAAAGCATTTTGTTCAATTTTCTTTGTCAGTATTAGGTTATTTTTGTAATCCAGAATGCCAGCACACTAAAATACACAGACACAAAAGCATTGCAGTAAATCTAAGACAAAAGACCGGGGAACCAATGCCAGTACAGGCTGAAATGAAGTTAAAATAATTCAAAAATCTATCACCCTGATGAAAAAATCAATGATGAAAGACGGTGCCTGATCAACATGCTGTTTAAATGTGATTTATTATAATTTTGGTGAGAGGAAGAGTGGTCACAATTCTAAAGATCTTGAGCAGAAAACACCCTTGTGCAGGTCACATGCTTGAAGAGTGATACGTGTGTGTTACATGTGCGTACACACGCACAAAGACTCAAGTGCACTCATCTATAACTAAACCTAGGAGCTTAGTGCCATGCAGTCATTGTTTACATGTGTATGCCTGACTGTATTTTTTTATTTATGTTTTGTCGGTCCACTGAATGATTGATGACTAATATTATAACTGTTGTTGTAAGATTGAAGAGATAGATACAAACACAGACAGGTAAACAGCAGTTTTGCTGTTTAAGGATCGTTGCAGTCTGTCTGCCATGTTCTATTGATTCCTATTATCCAGAAGCTCGGCTTTCATCCTCTTTTAGAAGGCCATTTATTGTGCTTATATATCTAGAGACATACACATACACAGAGAGATTATACACAGAGACATGCACATTATTGTACCCTACAAATGTTTCATTGAATACCTTAATACTACAGTTGCAAGTTTTTCTATATCGGGTTTCTTGGAGTTCAACAAGTACACACTTTCTTTACACACTTCAATTGTTAGAGCTTTGATTGTTGGTTGTCCTGAAATACCTGTTACCATAAGGGTTTATTAATAAATGTTTCCAAGCTTATCGCGCATGATTCATCAGTGAATATTGTTTTCTGGCAATGATACTTGGTTGTATAATCTTTCACCAAAGTGTAATAACTTTTCCACCTCTGAAATGGCTTTTCTGCTGACATTATCACGCCCCCACAGGAGGGAAAACATTAACCAATAATAACTTGGTCTAACAAGTTTCATCCTCCCTCACTTTTTATGATTCATTCAAATTCCAGCCCACATTTCTGTTCGCTAATAACGTTCTGTTTCATTCAGAAATCAGTAATGTAAATGCAAATGTAGTCTGATGTTTTATTGCACCTCCCATTTTTATTGTATACTCACTTGCGTGCTATTAAAGTGCAAGGGAAAAAGTTACGTGCACCTGAGTGCCAGATCTCGGTTTAAGAATGTGCATGCTAATGAATGACCATGTCAGGCTAACAGCAGAAAGGGTTTGTAAATATGCCTCTGTGGGGACAATAAATAGCACAAAGGAGACAGTAGATGGATGTGGTTTCCATTGCAATGGCAGTTCAATGGTCCAGATGTACACCCACCCGTTCTGTGTACCTGAGGTAAATGAACAGTTTACCCACAAACTACCTCAGTGCCCATTAATACAGCAGGCCCAGACAGGTGCGAGGCATTTCTGCTAATGGCAGCAGCGAGAGAGTGCGTGTGCATGTAAATCTGTCCCTCTATGCACGATTTGTTTGAAAAACATCATTGGAATATTACAGTGGGCCTTAATTTGAATTATGACACAATTCTGTTCTTTCCTTTTGTGCCACATTTATTAGTAAGGTTAGTTAAAAGACATTGAAAAACACTGGAGAAGAGGAGAGAATGGAATATGGTTATGACGCGAGTTGGACTCAAACCCATGTTGCCCATATGGGCACCAAGTTTCATTGCATCCAAGTATACGCACTAACTGAAAGGCCATGAAGCTTACGCTTTTGTATTGGTTTTTGTGCTCCTTTCCTCTAAATGAAGGAAATAAGAGAAAGAGACAAACTTCAACAATTGGAATCGGAATTAGATGCCCAGGTGTGCCTATTGATGGCTTTGTATTGAACAACAGGAACTGGCCTGGTTTCATGTTGTTATGCTTTCTTTATGTATTTTTTCGTCCACCAGCATAATGTTATTCTTTATCCCTGCTGGTTACTCCATTACTGTTCTCTCTCCTTGTTTCCTGTGGTGTTGGACTCTGTAGGAAACGTAGATTGAGAATTATGCAGCATTGAGCAGAGAACTTTTAAAGTGCATGTACACACAGATGCCATCCAAGCCTGTGGCATGCCTGCAGACTCCAGCTTATACAGGATAAAGCGCCCAGGTATTAATCACTAGCTGCAGGGCCTGATTACACAGCATTCAGCTCCATAACACACTCTCTCGCACTTTCCTAAATTTGATCATCCTCCCAGGAAACAGTTTAGCAAATCAAACGTACCTCTGTGGTTGTGTGCTCTCCTGCTGTTTAAATCCTCCAACACTCGATGAAGGTCTTTAAAGCTGGAGGCCATCAGCCCACAGGTCTAATGGCTAGCCCGCGCATCATCTCTGGATCAAATCCTGATCACTTATCAGCACAAAGACACCAGAGAGCTTCTGTGTTCCCCACAGGCTAGCAGGTGTAAATCTGTGCTAATCCTTTGCTGCATTTGGCTCGCTTAAAGGCAAAAGACAGATAGAAGTTGCTCAAACAGACTTATTACCTGCCACTTGCTTGGATCGTCTCCGTTTTTTTGACTTAATAATCGTGCCACAAAGCTGAGGTTTGCTGCCCTGCATGTGTTGAAAGACTTTTTGTATTGTGTTGTTGTGCATGTTACACTGCTAATCGCAGGCTAGATGTGTTAATTACAACATCATTTTCCTTCCCAACTGTAGTTAATTTATTCTAACACAAACTTGCACCAAAACAAGCAGCGCTGCTTCAACAAGCCAGGTTTTTTTGTGCGGATATGCGGGGAACAGAAGGCGACTGCTGCTCACTGTTGCACTCTTGTCAGTTTCAAACAAGTTTGAAATTTATCATAGCTTCTGTAAGTCTGCACACTCAAAGTGCACCAACAAGCTTCAATTTTTGCAGTCTGGACTTTGCTATAGGAACACAAAGGCTACAGAAGTGCTATCTTTGTGATTTTAATCTTGTTTGAGTGGTAAAAGTTGATGTTATGTTCGTGTTGTAAATATAACATTACTACAAACTTACTTTAGTTGAGCTTTCCAAAAACTTTGATTACTTTTCACCAACTTATGATGTGGACTTTGATAAGTACTTTCAGCGATGTTTCCTCGTCTTTTATTTTATCTGCAGGACTGGAGGTGTCACCAGGCTGGGCTCTAGGTTCTGGGCTCATGGTGTTGCTAAAATGAATTCTTTCAAATCTTTTCTTTGTCCTCCCAAGTTTGTTCCAATAGGTGAACCTCAGTGTATAAAGTCTGTCTGATCTTAGGTCAGCTTAAAACCATGCAAAGAAACGCAGGGCCTGCAGACATGACCCTCGCTTCCTGGTCCAGAATCAGTATTGGCCACTTACAGAAATGTCAGTGTTTTAATCAAGGGCAAGAGTCTCAGGGAAGAAGAAGGGGTATGTTCACTGAATATGACAAAAGGAAAGAAAAATGTCTTTCAAAGGATTGCTAAGAAAAGAGTGTGGGTAAAAGTGGAAGATGATTGTGGACGGAGACAAAAGAATGGAAATGTTCTGTCTAGATGTCTTTGTGGCAGTCTTATATTGAGCCTCGCTTTGATTTCTTGAAAAAGGCTTCATTTTGAATATTTCAGTCGTTTAGGTTTCCCTGCAGTGGATTATGTTGGACAAGCATCATCAATGAAGTGGTAAAAGATACAGGATTGGATTTATTATATGTTTAGAGTGAAGCTCTTGGTCTAAGTTAAGTGATTCTTTGAGCAGAAAGTATTGACTTTAAGAGTCTGAGATATTGCTGCTTTTTGTCTGATTAACCTTTGTGTTTTTCCACATGTAAAGAAACTTGTCTAGCTAGTACAAAAAGAAGGTACTTAAAAGGAGAAAAGTTTATGAATGCTTGCGATGCACAGTAACATTACAGATGTGGTCTCTTGGGACTGTCTATCATTTTAAACGTACTTTTAGACACAGGATTACACAATCTGGACATTTACTCAGTTTCATCCTGGGATCATTTTTAAACTGTATTGAATAAGTTTCTATTAACCCTGAACACTTGTCTGTTTCCTCCTCACTGCCCAGTTTAAAATAATGTAAACAAAAATATAGAGCCATTTAATTATTTTTTCATTGAAGAAATTTCTTGCAAGCACAGATTATATGGGTATTTACCACAAAACTTGGTCCTTTTGCTAAAGTAATAATGTTATTTCTTAGTATTATTTGGTAATATACTATTTTAGTGTTTTAATATTTTTACTTATGGTAATACACAATAAGACAGCACTGTAATATAAAGTGAGTGGGGTGTGGTTTCGTTTGGTAGCATTTATCCATAGTTTGACACTGTTGCTCGGAGAGATCACCCCCTGGACAAGCAAGCCATAAAATATGAACATCTCTGCCTTTGCAGACCCTGACAAATGGCATTGAACTCTGTGTGCTGACTCGTGTAATCTCCCGTAGAAGAGCTGTCAAGGCATCGGGACAAGTAGTGCTGAAATATTGGTGTTGGCTTTAGCACACACACATACAGCTGAGAGGAAAATAGGTGATGTGTTGTGAGCAACATTGTTATTTGTTAGGTTGTGTTTCTGAGTGTCAAAAGTAAAGACACTCCGACCTCTTTCTCTCTGTGATCTGTTCTTGTCAGACAGACACTTGGCATCCGGGGGGCAAAAGTTAAAAAGATAATGAGTGTGTGAGACAGAAGAAGAGAGGAAAAGGAAATTTAAAGCATTCTGTTTGTCTTTTACAGTGTGTTGGTGCAGACACTCACCTACATAAACCAAACTCCACTTTGTCACTCTCCTCATTTCAGCCTGCCAAACATTTATGGGGCCGGTTAATGTTTTTTATGGGCAGCTTTTGTTTTGTCTTTTGGACGTAATTGGAAAGTGTTTGGCAGTCTGTTGAATCTCTAATAAGGAATGTGTGGCCAGCGAAAGCACTGAGAAGTAAATTACTGCAAAGTTAACGAAAAGCAGCACTTCCTTATTGCACTTACTGAAACAAACAAGCATGCGTAATAGTCCATCTTTAGTAAGTATATTTGCTTTGCTTGTACTAATGATGTGTGATTATGTTTTATGTTTGGTAATTCCTCCCAACAGAGCGCGCCTTTGTTCGCTCCACACACGATAATCGTTCCTTGAACATGTCAGAACTGAGGCTGTCAATTTAATTTACAAAAGTAACACAATAAGAATTAATGCTAAATTATTGTCCGTGGAACAATTAATCCCTCCAGAGCTAGATGTCTAAAGCTTTTAAAGCCGCTGCTACAGGCAGCACACCTCATCAAAACACACTTAACAGCTGCACCCAGTACGCGCTCGTGCACTGAGAAACAGCTGCACGGTGAACAGAGAAATGGAAGGTTTTTTAGCTTTATACAGCATATCAGAAAATGTGGCACTCATGCAGAGAGCTAAATGCAGAGGTCTGCAGTATTAACAATTTAAAAATGTAGTGCAGGCCAAACACAACAAAGTATATTGTGTGAACAACACCTAAATCTGCCTCAGGCTTCGATTGCAAATGGAATTGCTGTAGTCAGTATGCCAGTGATGGGTACATGTTTAAAATGTTTTATTAAAATTATATATATATATATATATATATATATATATAACAATATATTGTCTTAATGCCCTTTTTGTGATGTGCTGTATGTTCAGTGCCTTTCATAATAATGTCTTTTAATTGTCCTAAATTGGGGTAAATACTATGTGCTTAAGTGTGGTTTCATTTGACTGTCTTCTCCTAATTAGTTTGAGACACAATTCAGATTGATTGACAGGCTTAATTAGGAGAAATTCTTTATTAATGGCTGCTTCTTTCCTGTCTTTGCTAATTAAAGCAATATCCATCCCCTCAGTCTGCTGTATAGTGATGTGTTCAGAGGCTGCTATTGATCAGCAGACACACTTTATTCCTACATGTGGGCAACCTGCTGAGCTCATTGTTTTACTTCTCCAGTATGTATTATTCAGCAGAGTGAGGAAGCACAGCAGACACCCTGAAATCTCAGATCATGAGCTGTGTGTGTGTGTGTGTTTGTATGTGTGTGTGTGTTTGTATGTGTGTGTGTGTGTGTGTGTGTTTGTATGTGTGTGTGTGTGTTTGTGTGTTTGTGTGTGTGTGTGTGTGTGTGTGTGAGAGAGAGAGAGAGCGTTTAAATGTGTGTGTGTGTGTGTGTGTGTGTATGTGCATGTGTGAGCGCTTGTATGTGTGTGATAGCTTTTGAATGTGTGTGAGTGCTTGTATATGTGCTTGTATATGTGTGAGCATGTGTGTGAGCACTTGTATGTTTGTTACTATGTGTGTGTGAGCTCTTGAATATGTGTGAGTGTTTGTATATTTGTGTGTGAGCATGTGTGTGAGCACTTGTATGTTGGTTACTATGTGTGTGTGCAGGCATATGTGTGTGTGTTTGCTGATCTATCAGTGTTGGGTAATAGAAAGCAGGACTGATTGTGATAAAGTGCCTTGCTGTATAACTGATAGGGAAACTAAGGAGTGGGAAGTAGATGCTTAAGATTATAAAGCGTTAAGCCTGTGCTATATTATTACTGTTTTTACCATGGGCTGTAGGGCTTATATATTAATGATAAATGCACATAGCACAGTGGCCTATATGTGTGGATGACTGAAGTTTGAATCAGGCTTGGGTCATTTTCCAATACCAAACTACTGTAGGTCAGCAGACATTTTACAATGGCTTCCCAGTGCAAATTTTGGCCAGAACTAGTTGTTTTATTAAAGATGAATTTGTGAATTTTATCTTATTATTAAATTCCCTTATTCCCTTCTGTTTTTAATCTTTGTAATCTGTCTCTTTCCCTTTCACTTTCTTTGACCTAATCTCTCGTTTTGTCTCTTTTTTTACATTTAAGTTTAAAGTTTCTTAAATTTGAGTTTAAATGATATTTGAATGGGGCTCGGTTGTCATTCTGGGGCTATATTTTTTAATTAGTGAACTTTAGTGGTTGCTTTAAATGTTTGTTTTTTGAGACAAATGTGGTGCTTGTTATTAGAAAATTTGTTAATATGAAAATACAATATTGCAGTGCATTATAAAATGTTTAATTATAATTACATAAACAATATGCCTTAATGCCCTGTTTGTTATGTGATGTATGTTCAGTGCTTAACTACTGCCACTCCTTTAAGAAAGAATTGAAGGTGTCGCATCTTCATTTGCTTGATCGGTTATGTCAATGACACGTAAGCCACCTCTAATTGAACTAACTCTCGGAGTGAAGACCAAATGAATTCCTTTGCATCCGCCATCTTTAATTTCCCACCAACTCCATATTAGACCAGATAAGCCCTCACATATGACAGCTATACCCTTTTGAAGCACACGTGATAAATACAGATACAGAATGTTAAATGGACACAAAGAGCATCGCGTAAGGGACAACGTGCCAAGAAAAGGTTAATAAAACCGTTACATGATGGACTGCACTGAGCCTACAGTAAGACAAATGCAGTCATCGGCCCCTGTAGAGTGAGACGTCCAGGTGGTGCTGTTATCTGCTGTAGCTGCCTTATAAAACACTGATGATACACTCATGAACCAAATGTGCAGTGAAATGTGAAATGAGGGCATGTAGGCTGTGCTCTACAGGAGTGCAGGGATGAAATGAGACAGCTAAAAAATATGTATGTGCTATCAGTCCAAAGTTTAGACATACCCCCTACTTTTAGGGGGTTCTTTTATAAGTATATGCCAATTAAAGAGGAATGTATAGGTTTGTATGTAGAGACGATGTAAGATAACTTACTAGACTGCTTTCTTTTTAGGGTTAAAGTCTGGCTTTCACTTTCATTCTCTCTGGCGCTCTTTTATTCTTCTTGTCTCTTTCTGTATCTTGTCTTCACGTTTCTGTGTGGCGGTGCTTCTGTTTGTATTAGCCAGTTTCACATCCTGCTTGAGATTCACATCAGGCTCATGCAGTTGTGCTCCACTAATGTTTATTTTTCCATTACAGCCCAAACGCTGGCAAAGCTGCGACAGCTGCCACTTCCTGAGGGAAGTGCGAGCAATTTTCTCGGAGCGTGTCTCTGTGATATATCTCCCGCTCCGTCCTTTGACTGAATGTTCTTTACGGTCTCGCTTTTCAGGGAGGCGACCGGCACCTCCACATCCTGCCAAGCGCTGCTGTTAAATCACGTCGGCTTGCCAGAAGCATGGGAAGAACTTCCACGTCACTTGCCAACGTGCAAAATCAGGGATGAGTGGGAGAAACTAACCCAAAACAATAACGGGCAATATTTTATTCTGCTTATTTCCATTGTTTTGTGTGACTTGTGGCATGAAACTGGCTATTTGTGGAAATTGATTGTCGGTTTGCTTTTAGTCGTACTGTGGCATGTCCTTATTGTAAACGCAGCGTTTTTCTCAGACAGGGGCATTTGTTTCCTCTTGCTGGAGGGCAGTGAGATCCTGAGCTCTATTGCTCTCTCAGTCAAACTGTCCACCTGCTTGTAACACTTGTTGTCATTGGGGAGCGCCTGTTGTTGCAGAGTACATAAAAGCAGCACAGAAATTGATTGCAAAGTTGTCGTGGTCACAACACGGTCAGGCTTTCCTGCACTTTTATTGGATGGGGACAGCAGAGGGAGTCAGGAAATCATTGGAGATCAAGTGTGGAATTGGGAGCAGGTTTGAAACTGTATCCCTCATGTGAGAACTTCATGTGCAGATCATGAACCTCTAGACGGCTCATGCATCTACTTCTTAGACGGCTTTAGACCATCCAAAACTGTCTGACATGCCCTCTAGCCTCCTCAGAGTTTACTTTGGAAAACTCCTGTCTGAACCATAAAATGACTAATGGGACTCCCTACAGCCCTGTAGACGTTCATGTGAGAAGGCCACCAGACTGCACATCCATAGCAGATGTACTATTTGGGTGTTTGTTAGTATCTGCAATCTTGTTTTCTTTATACATGCCCATCATTCAGGCAGTAAATGCTGCCTTCTAGATATGTCTTATTATACGTGAGGTGACAGTGCCTATGGTGAGGAGACGCGTTCACCTGGATTTTTATGGAATCGAATGGGCTTTTCTGTCTCCCATTCACAGTGTTTCTCCTTTGATCTCCTTGCCATTTCGATTTCATTCTTTCATGTCTTTTCTCACGTAGTTCTCATCTTTTGCCTCTTATCTTCTTCAAGGCAGTGGCCGGTAAAACCTTAGGAACTTCCTTAAGGATCAGCTGTTGGTCAACAGATTTTCTCGTTCCTCCTGTTGATCTTCAGGAGATTTTATGTTCTTCAGCCACTTATGTCATCAACTCAAAGAAACTTTCCTGTCTAAGGTGTAATGTCTTCATGTAATTAAAGCCCATTTTTAAGCAGGATGTGAGCTAAATAGATATGTGTAAATTCTACTGCATATAGCTATGCTTTTTATTGACTTGATAATAGCTAAAGTCAAGCAGTGCCACTGTAACCCTGTTGAACCTTTCAGAGTGTTGACAGTGTCTTTGCACCAAAGCTTCTCGTTGATGCTTCCTGACCACCTTCTAAAGAAGATCAGAAGTGTTTAGTTCCTGACCTATTATACAAAAGATAGTTCCAGAACTGTAATTTGTAATACAAGAAAAAAGTCTACTAAACTAATTCTCAGCATTTGACCCTTATTGTAAAAAGAGGGCTGATTTAATGCTACACACAGTCCTCACACACTGTAATGGTCACGAGTCAGAGACTTAAACAAAAGGAATTAGTTTAGGTCCAAAGGTTTAGAAGCCTAATACCAGCAGAATCAGAGCTAGTGTGCTTTGCTTAAGCTCCCGAGACGTGAATTATAGGTGTCCAATCTCAGCTCTACCTCCATCTTGTGAAGATGTGGCTTTTTGTTTATGCTTCCCTGTAAGTATTGATGTAAACCCTCACTCTGCTCTGAAGTGTTCTAGTAAAAGGGGGAATAAGAGAGAGATTTAATGCAGAAGCAATACTGGTTTAGGTTTTGCTTGAATAAACCAGAGAGTCAATGAGTTTTGCAGTTGGCAGGCGATGCTTAGCACCACTGCAGATAGACAACTATCAGTTAAAGTGGGATAGGGTAGTGTGAGGGGAGATTGCCTCTTTGCTCTATTGCTTTTGGAAATACAAGCAAAAACATTTTTTTGATGTATGAATGTAGCATGTGCACAAATGTTTAGAATCACATTCACCTATATTAGGTATATATTGATGGATAGAGTGCTTAAAAATAAGGGATACCAACAGTACAGTAGGTAATTTTTTTTTAACAGTGGTATTTATTCCTTTGAATCAACAGTTTATTTAACAGTAACTAAGGGGGTGTGGTTTACTTCAGGGTCAAATCAAACAAGCTCTTTTTCATTTTCTCTTTGCAATAGTTTGAGCAACGCCAGCATTGTTTACAATATTGTCCTATTTTTACTATTCTTTGTTACCATGGCTACATTGGGTAAAAGTATAATCTACAAAGTGTACAGTTGACATTCCATGCATTGAAGTGGTTGTGAGTACATACATGTCTATATGTCTTTTTTATGCCTTTTTTCTCTTTACGTCCCCCTGTAGGAAACATCAACGAATGCACACTGAATTACTACTTCTTCCTTCTGGCAGCCATCCAGGGAGTTACACTCCTCGTCTTCCTCATCGTGTCAGTGAAGTATGACAAACAGAAGCCCAGAGCAGGCGGCCACAGGGCCTCTCTCACCAACTCCTGACCTCCATGCTGAAACACAGCCATACATCATTCCTCCACCCCTAAATCTTGTGTCCGAACTTTTAATGCCCTCAGTATTCTAATAATGAGGCAGGATTTAAAATAATTGACTCAAAAACTCAAACCTTTTTGTTTACTTACTTTCATTCACTAGGCAGTTTAAACATTTTCAATTAGAACCAAAATCTTGAGAAAAATTTGCTAAAGTTGTTAAATAAAATTAGGTTTGTTTCAGAAACTGAAATGAGAAATGACTGTGTGCTTTGGTTTATAATTAGGATAAAATTTTAAATGAATTTGACCTTAACAGATGGTCTTTATTTACTTAGTCTTAAGGTACGTTTTAAATTGTTTACAATGGAACTGTGGATTTTTTTTATTTTTAAAGATGTACTGCTGTTTTTACACATCTTGACAGATGTATTGCAATTCCCCTTTGGGCATGTTTTGTGGTACTTTGTAAACAGTTTTTAAATTTTGTTTTTTGATTAATGCTTTGTGTTGATGTTTTTCTCCACATATGCAGTTCAGGAACTATTTGCACTGTATATTATATACCTTTGGTCACTAATTGATTGATACTAATGTCTAAAACGGCAATATTTCAACTGAATGTCCAAGGAGGTCACTAAGCACATACAGTGTTGTCTAAATATCAGTGAAATAATTTTAAAACATTTTTAGGTTTAATTTATTTTTTAACAGCCCATTTGAGTTTTTAACAGTTTTTAAACGGCCATTTTACGGTTTGATTAAACCCCTAGTTTTGGAACCAGGCCTATGTTATTGTGAGTTTGTTTGATGTTATGTGTTTTAATAGGCATTATTTTTCTATCAGTTTATTTTTAAGGATTTCGCATCATTTGTTATGGCAAACACTTCCACAGTCTTTATTCACAGTCTTATGGTTAACATGCAAGTGTATGAAACATCAGAAATAATGAATTTGATGATAATGTTTATAGTGAAGTTGACTTCTACAACTGGAATATCTCCAAGCATATGAAGAGCCTTTATGAAACACCTGCTGCTTATTTGTAATGCTTTGTGACTATTATAGGATTATACTGTAAAGTGCCTTTGATACCAATAACAATCCTCAAGGTGAGGTTATGACGTGAAATCAAATTTGTACTAATCTCTAGTAAAAATATCAAATTTGTCACTAAGGACTATTTAAAATCATGCATTTTACATGCTGGCTTATGAAACAGTGTGGCATTAATGAAATGTTTACTAAACAATAATGCCTAAAATGCCTCATCTTCATAATGATGTTGTGGCGGGCTTTGTGCTTGATGAAATTTTGATGCAAATTTTGCAATGGCTAAACCTTTTTGCTGCTGTTTTTGGTTTCGAATAACTACTTTTTTTTGTGTTTTATGTCTTTGCCGTGATTGCAACATTTAAAAGTAATAACACTTTTATGCTGGTTAGTTCTTATATGTTGTCAAACAGGAAGTTTCAGATGCCTTCAGTTCTAATGTTGCAACTGATATCTAATTGTAACATCATAATGATTATAATGTAAATCCTTTGGGTCTGTTTGGAAGACATGCAAGACAGTATTTAAAAGCTTTATTTAAATTTTTTCAGTAGATAAAAGTATTTTGACCCAAACTGTTGTTTTCTTAAAATTCTAAATTCTCTTAATACACATGTGAGTGAATATGGAAAATGTTGTGACTCCATTTTGTTTTTCTTTAATGTACTTGTGGCTTCAATGAAAATAAATGGTCAATTGTTTTCTTCCTAAAGTGCATCAGTGCTTTTGGTGTTTGTGTTTGTGTGTGTGTGAGCTGCAGGTATATTGTTACATGTAAAACATTTTCCAAGCTCATATGGAAACCCTGTAATCTCTCACATTCAATTGCATTTCTGTCTGATTTGATCAGATGGGTGTGAAATCAGAGCATCACTTTGCACTCAAGCATATCTAGAGTCAGATACAAACGAGGCATTTCCTGCTGAGAGTGTGACCGTCTGTGGGATGTTAAAGCTCCACAATCTTTTCTTTTTTTCTGTCGTTCAGCCCTTATTTTGAGCCAGACTGTTGACACACTTTATAGATCCCTGCTGTTTCCACATTTAAACACTGTCATGCTCTATTTGAAGAACACAGTGAAACTAAAGGTGTAAATACTTCTACACAAGAATGCCAAGTAAATTCACTTTGTCTAAAGCTAATTTGCCCACAATCACATTTTAACTATTAAAGGTGTTTACAGGTATATATGGTATATATACTTAAATGCATTAGAAGCTGTATTGCAAGTTTTACAGCACTATTTTTGGGGTATCTGAAAGATGCGCTTGACAGTCACAGTGAGTGGATGAAATAACATTTAAAGGTTGATTTCAAATGTATTTGGTTGCCTGCAACTATATTTGCATTTTAAGTGAGATCTCATTTGTCAGCTTCAACTTCTAACAGCACCTCCATTGATGCTGTCATCGGGTAGCCATAACTTTGCCATGGTGATTGCCGGTTTCATTTGAAGGCGGGACTGACTTTTCTATGGCCAACATTTTTTGCCTTTCTGATATCTGTAAACAGCCTAGAACACCTGCATGGTTATAGATGCGTAAGAGACCAATGCCAAAAAATCAGAACAGAGAATTCCTGTACACTATTTAAACTATTCAGAACTACTTAGCATAGCAAGTGAGTCTTGCAAATAGTTATGTGAATTTTTACTGAAAGTCCAAAGTGTGTATAAGTGTGTGTAATTTGCTAGTATGTATAATTTTCCAATCCAAATTTCTCCCATTCATTCTGATACAAGTGGCAAATCTCAGCTATATAAAGTCTATAGAGAACAGTACAGTTGCTAGGGTGGGTCGCCTGGTCACGTGACAAGCTGCTCTATCCAATCAATGCAACACTTGAAATGTGCATGCCCCCTGTGTGCAAAACAAACAAAAAACTCCCAGCCAATCCGTGACCCGTCTCTGTTGCCACTGTCTTATCTCTGCAGGACTTGCAGGTGGAAGTGATAGCCTGTGAAAACAGTGGATTTAAAGTGATTCCAGGAGTGTGCTAATCCTAAACCCATCTTGACTCTGTAAGCCGGGTCCTGGTGACAGGAGATGAACTCTAGATGACTAGAAAGGAAGAGCTGTAGGGGTTCTCAGATGCTCTCAACATCGTCCTGACTGACTGTCACCGAAACCTGTCTCAGAGGCTTTATTATTAACACACAGTGTTTGCCATGTTAAGGTTTGCCATGTCCATATAACTATATAAACCATATGGTTCATATAGAGTTATATAGACACGCCACTGTAGTCCTCTATGTCCTAGGGGTCTATTGGAAGAACAAGTAGTTGTGGACCTGCAGGGCCCCAGCTTATTTCATAACTGTCCTATATCTAAAGAGCTAAAGGATGATCCATTATCTGTCGTCAGTGACATGTTCAACTCGGGCTTCGTCCATACATTTGTGTTGCATGGATGACAGCAGATCTCTTGAGATAACGTTTTAATAGCACATGGATCATGTAGTCTTGAGTGCTCTACTGGGTGCTTGTATGCATGTGTACCATCGGTATGCAATCTTTAGCTGTAGGAGATGAATATGTATTTGCCCGTGTGTATTGTGCATGTAATCGTGAATGACAATCATGTTCAGTGGCCGGCTGAAACAGTGAGGTCAAGCAACAGTACAGCGCTGGACTTCATAAGCAAATGCTGGGATATGTTCAGCCATGTATGAGATGGAGTCTGACCTCTGACCTCATCTTCTGGGTTTCTGCGACTAGACAGGTGTGTGTGTGATGGGTAAACTGAATGAAGGACTTTTTTGGCATATTTTTCATTAATTTATGAAAAATGCAAGTTTATCAATAATTACAAACCAACAGTTGGTGTCAAAACCGCCAGCTTCTGCTGAATGATTTATTTATGCAAAATCTGCAGCCTTGTCTCTCATTCTTTGGGTCTTTATTTTTTACTGTCTGTTTCAAGCAACAATAAAATCAGTTTAAAATGTATTCAGGCAAACCTGAACCTCAGATAAAAGAATCAAAATTAAAAAGCATGTTCATAGCTTGACCAAGCCCCTTCCCTGGGGGAGCCTCCAAGGTTAGCAGAGTGAAGTTTAATGCAGCAGTACACCAGCAAGTAGATAACAGCCCATTTTCGTCAATGGCGGAGGTGCTTTCGTATGCTGATTAAACTGCTTTTGTGAGAAGACAGCTTGTCAATTAATAAATTGACAGTCTGTCTGCTTATCTTTAACATGTCTGTCATAAAATATTAATTTTAGAGTGAGGAATATTTGAATTACAACGAAGAAAAACTGCTGGTATTGAGATTTAACTTCCCTGTTTCTTCCTGCTATGGTAAGAATTTATGAGTATGTGTGAAGGCAGGATTTATAGATCAAGGACCAGCTGTGATGATAGAATAAGGACCAATCAGAAGATGGGGGTTAAATGTGTGTCCCAAGGGCACTGGTGTAAAGACTGTTTCACTATTCATTAAGACAATGATGACAATCTTCAAAAATGTATTTATCATCATTTATCATTTACTTACCCTTGCATTATTCCAACCATTATTGCCAATCCTTTCTCTGTGAAACACAAAATATATTTTGAGAAATGTCTTGGTGGTTTTGTGGCCAAACAATGGGTGCCACTGTTCTTTGGTTACCAATGTAAAGGTTTAAATATAGCACATTTTTTGTTTTTCAATTTTGAGTTGTGGGGCTTTCAAAGATTGTTGGTTTTTGCATTGCATTGTGGGATTTTTAGAGGGCAAACTTAAGTGCAATGGAAGTTTTGTGATTGAGACAACCATTTAATTGGTTGACTTCATGAACAGCGCCTGCTAAGCTGAGTGAGATACACTCAGTTTTCTGCAGGACAAGAAGTTTAACATGACAAACTGATACGCATCATATCTGATCACATGACTGACAGTGCTTGTTGAACGTGTACTGTACAGCCGTCACCCAGTGCAGGCAGATAGATCTACACGTCAAGCCGATTAAAAAACAAAGTAAATAAATAGAGAAATGATTTTGTGATATACATCATCCTGAAACGAAACGCCCCCCTCTACTGGTGACGGAACGGGAAAGGCGATTATAAAAGATGTGTTAATTACAGGCACGGTTCCATCGGTTATCCCCCCTCACTGGGGCATGGATTATTCCTCCCCTAGTCAGCTCAGTTTGAAGTGCCCTTCACAGTCCACAAACCACACCTCAATTCACAATTCATGCTGCCTGTATATCAATGTCGATGCCTATAAGAGACGCGTTCAAGGTGTAAACGCGCAGAGACGGAACGAAAACAGAAACGTATTTTATCTGAATACAGCAAAACAAAAGCGTGTCTGAAAGTGGCAGAGGGGAGGAATCGTGTCAGGAAACATGCATAAAAAAGGCAAACGCCTCGGGCTGAGAGATGAAATGATTGATATGATACTCCTGATAAAGGAGAAGAAGAGAAGCGGGGATTAAAAAGTTGTACACGCCGATTTTGTTTTGTTTTCGTTTGACTTAGAGCAACAGATCAATAATCCAACACTTACAACAGCGGCTGTATATGTGTAGACAAGCTACTGATGCGTGATTAACAAACGCGCAGGACCAGAATAACTAATAAATAATTACAGTGGATCTCGGCGCACAATGGAAAAGGTTCCGGTGAAGAAGCAGATTGTTGTTTAATGTTCTGACTGAGTAACTTTAGTCTGTTTGCATGTTTACAATCTTAAACCCCGTTCACCACTCATTGGGGATTTTAATGTGTAGTACCGTGTTTTATGTGATACGAAAACACTGTTGTAGTCATTTCTGTGTATGCATTTTAATTTTTAATACAAAAGATATAACGACTATGTTCCTATTTCTCTTTGTCTATTTAGACCAATTGTACTTTGATCTTGCTCACTATGTTTCCACTAATATTTCACATTCTGTCCTAAACAGAACAGCTGGCAATATTTTCTCTTTCTTTTTATTTTACTTTTTTACTTTACATATATTAGTCTTTATTTCTAAATGTTATTCTTGGGGTATCTATTTATATTGATTGTAGAATTTAACCTCAATTTGATTTCAATAAGTAGAATGTGACAATAAATTGTGTTCTGGATAAAGTCATTTCTGTGCCAATAGTGGCACCAAACTAGTTTTAAACCTTCCACCTGCCCTTACATGAAAAACTGTCCATCTTAAAACACTATTGGTGGAGCTAGTGTCCAGCCCCATCTGGCTGCACACGCAAGCAGGTTGCAATTCGGTATGTAGCCACTAGAGGTGCTCTTCAAACTTCATTTCACTTCATTCTAAATGAATAAACCTTAATCTGATTCCTTCAATTGCTCAGGTGTGCTAGGAATACAGTAATGATTTTGCACTGAGGAGTGAGACTCTCTCATTAATAAAAGCAAGCAAATACCATTGAGCTCTAGCAAGCGATATTTACTATAGGTTAATTTGACAATAATTGGCATTTGTGTAGTTAAAGGTTACAATATTTTGGCTTGAAGGATTCCAGGGAAAATGTCACATTAACATGAAGTTCAAACATTATAGAATTAATTTGGCCTTTTTCATACAAGAGTGTTATCATATGCTGCATAAATATTGACATTTTTGGGCTGCCCTTTTTTCTAAAGTTTGAACTATTTTTGCAGCATAGGTTTAGAATTGATGGCCTTAATATTTTTACAATTTATAATTGATTTCTTACCCCTGAAATTGTCTATGGTCAAAAATGACTACAGCTGAATATGCTTCAGTACATTAATGGGGTTCCTATCTCAGTTGAAACAGCTTGTTTCCAAAGCTTCCAGCAACATAAAGTTTTAACTGAGATTTGGGAAATATAATTTAAACAGGGCCTTGAGGTCTTGTGTAATTGATTTAGTTGGCAGTATTTGAATTAGCGCAGTTAGCGTACAGGCTAAGAAAACGTTTTTCATCTTAAAAAACAGTTTAACTGTGGTGTTTTGGTAATATAAATAACTCCAATAGTTGTACTGAATCCAGCAGGTAATATACAAGGCATACGGACAGAAATAAAACCCAGAATGCGCTTAAATCCAAACCATTCTATGTGCACTTTATTTACAATGATTCAATATTCATTAATATTACAACCTTTAATCTACATGTCACCATCTGCATACAGTTCTGTAGCCTCATAAGTGAGAGCTGAGCATTGGCAAGCCTGGAAATACTGTTTAGTGTTTTTAACTACAAAAGGTGCTAAAATAAAATCATTTAAAAAATGATAAGAACAGAGAACATAATATAAATGGAAATACAAAGTAAGATTTAGTTTCATTTTGTTAAAATTTCACATTTTACCAAGTCTGTTGTTGCTTCCATCTCGGTTTTCTCCTGTTGTTATCAGAGAACCTACAGTACAGTTCCCACATCAATCCCAAACAACAATAAACATCTTTTATTATGTAATGGCTGATGTGTTGTGTTCAGTAAGGTTTATGTTGTGATTGCTCCCTGGCTTGTACTCGTCTCTGTTACAAAGGCATATGGGTGAGTTCAGTTTGCACGCACTGATTAAACTACGCAACTTCCTTTAAAGCACTGTCAGTTAACCGCTCCATGTAGTTTCGTAGTTCCTTGGAGTCACTCAGCTCAACGTCCTGACACACCCACTTAATGTCATCATCAGAATCCAACCCCAGCTTCTCCTTAACTGGACTAACACTTTCCACTGGGATGGTGGTAAACGTAGTAAACTTTACACGTTTTCTTTTGGTTGTGGGGGAATCGCCTTTGCTGTCTTTCCCTGTGCAGACTGTGGTATTGTCGGCTCCTCTGTGTACCTGGCTTTGAACGTTCTTCTGCAAAGTACCACCGTTTAGAAGGTGGCTGCCTTCTTCTAACCCTCCTAGGCTGGAGTCCATGATGGTGATGTGCTCTTCGGTCTGTGGAGACAGACTTACATGGCTCTCCAAAAGTTCTGCATCATTTCCCAGCCACACCCAGTCATGGGCGTGGTGCATGCTCTCCTGGCCCTCAATGGTCATCTCCTTGTGTCTGTACTTGAGGGTGTACGAGATGCAGTTGATGAGGAAGACCAGAATAGCCAAGCAGAAGACGCCTAACAAAGCATACATCCCAATTTCAAGATCAGTAAGTCCATGAGGTGTTTGAAGGTCATCTTCATCGATATTGTGTCCTCTGGGAAGATCCACTTGTGCAGGATAGTCTGAAAAATCAATGGGAATGCCGGGCATTTGGCTCCCATCATCTGAGAGCTTTTCCCCACCTGGTCTTCTAATAATTGCTGTTTTGGTTGTGGTTGTGATTCTTCTCATAATTCCATCCTCCATGTCTGAGATGGAGCTTCCATAGTAGTGGTTGTCCATCCCAGTTCTGTCAGGCAGAGATGGGTTCTGTCTGCGGTCCCCTGGTCTGTTGTCCATGTCCTCACCATCCTGACCGTAGTCGCCTGTGCCCGGCCTCAAAGCGCTGTCACTGCGACCAAACTTCACACGTATGTTGCAGTTTCCGGCAGCCAAGACGCTGCGACGTTTAAACTTTTGACACACTTCAGCTACTGTCATCTCTGCATGCACCAGCAGACCCTGACCTTCAGCCCGCGCAGAAATGATTGGCCACCGGCCTGCTGCATCCTGCCTCACTGACACCACCTCCTCGTCAAGGGAGGTAGCTGTCAGAATAAAGTGCTCAGGGTTGTAAAGATCCAGAGGAGCCATGGAACCATCACTGAACTGCAGCCAGGCGCTGATCAGCGCCTCCTAGAGTTTAAAAAGAATAAAATGAAAGACAACTGTGAGTGTATCAGCAACAACAAAGATCTTAAAAGGGTTAGAATTATAACTTTAATTAACCTGGCTAATTTTTACTTGATAGAGAATTATGTTAGTAATACAAATACAGTGTTTGTCAAATGCATACGTGTAATGTAAATAGATTATTAATATTAATTATTAATGTAGCAATCACATAAAAATTCTAATTAATTAAATTCTTTTTTAAGTGCCCAAATCAAATAAAAAAAAAAACATTTATTATTTTCCAGAAAGTGTTTGGGGGTAGAACTTCTTAAAGTTAGGGGCAGTTATAATAGCTGTACCATTGACAAACCAAGACATTAAAGAAGTGCATAAAAACAGCTACATCTGCAGGAAATTGATGTTTCAACAAATCCCCATCTACATATATCTCAAGAAATACAAAGATACTGCTGGCACAATCTCAAACCTCAATCTTGCCTACCTAGACAGCATTTTAGTCATTATAAACGGCTCCCAGTGCAAAGGCTGCCTTAAACTGTAAGCAGCAGATTATACTGCCTCATAAGATGGCTTGTGTTGGCTGAAATGTGAGTCAGCATGGCATGTCTTTTGTGGATAAGGCGATACCAGAACGCAATGCAACATGCTCAGCAAAACGTTTCATTTATCATGGTGGAAAGAGCTGCAGGAGATCAGGAGAGTCATTAATAAATACCAGCACATTTATTTTGTTTAAGAGTCGATAAAACAATTGCTCCAACTCATTAAAGATGTATTATTTCACCAATAATCATGTATGCAATGAATTTTTCCTCTGGCTGTTAGGCTGTAAGCACAAACTACTAAAGCTTGCCTAATGAATTCAATTGTCACGATCCGCTGTGCGTGTTAGAGGCGTTCACGGTCCAAAACGAACATTAGTCAAGTGCCAAATAAGTCTTTAGTAAATATATAAAACTGACTTGTGAATTGACCAGTAAATTTATTATGAACTACAATGTAAAACATTCAGTTTGTGTAAGAATGATGTCTGCTCATGTAAATAACATACAAGCTGTCTGTACTGAGGACAACATCTGTCATGACATGCTTAGAAGACATTAGAAGACATTAACTTTTTTTAAGTGGAAATCTTACCATCAGAATTTTATCTAAGATGCCTGATTTTTATTCTAATTATTCATTTTAACTCCATGTGGCAACATGTTTATGCAGTATTCCTTAAATGATCCCACTGGTTCCCAATTCTTTTCCTATCGGCCCCCCAGCAGGATGTCTTCGTTTCCTTAATCAAAAACACTTATTTTTAAAAATGCTATGATGCGATCATAGTGTTCCTTTTGTTTTTGGTGGATGGGGAGATGTCAGATTAAAAGATATGAAGAGATAATGGGAATGTATATACTGCAGGGAAGTCTTAAGCTCCTCACTTATCAAGACATCAACGCTCCTGTCCGCGAATAACATGCTAGTAATCCTACCAGAGGGAGGGGAAACATTCAGAACACGTGCTGAGATGGCCAATGAGGAAGGGCAGTTATGTTGTAATACTTAGAAAACATAAACTCTATAAGGACTGAAACAGCTATGAAATGTATGAAGCTGTTGGATTTAAATGGATTTTTGTTCATAAAATTTGATCTGATCATCAATTAGGTGAATCACAGACTTGATGTTTTCATGTCTATTGAACACACCATGAAAACGTTCACAGTGCTGGAAGAAAAAATAAATGACTTCTATGCTAATTTATCCAAACTTGGAGTCAGCTAACTTGGAATCTAATCAATGACATGAGATAGGAGGTGTTAGCCGGAGCGTTCCTGCTCTATAAAAATCACAAATTTATGCAGATAACTAGTTTTAACTAGTTTTTAATCTGATTTATTTGAGTTTTCTCAACTTTCTAATGGCCAGCATTCTTGAAAGACATGCTAGATGAATGAAACCATTAGTACAAACCTGACTCTCACTTTAATTGTCAATCTATCATTGCAAAGCTAGTCATCATGTCAGTATCTGCTGTTTTGTTAATCGCTTTTGGTTTCTATTTCTTTCACACCAGCTTTTCATGTTGACTTTGTTTCTTCTTGCTTATACCAGCAGTTTTGTGTTAACAGGAAGAACAGCAGAACTCAGAGCTGATCTGAACTGGTCACCTCTGGTACTTCAGTACTGACTGTCACACCAGCTTCCAAGTGGATTTACAGACCTCCACAAATCCTCTGATACACAAGCACATGTAATTGAAAGGACTGCTCTAAATTAAGGTGTGTCATATTGATTGAAACTGTCAACTAGAAGATAATTACATTGAGTCCAGGTAGTGAAGCGATGCACATTTACCACCTCCTCTGAGTCCATTAACAAAGGCATAATTAAGCATGACAGTGGTAACCAACGACAACCATAGTTACTTTAATCCCTGGGGTAAAACAACACACTTGTGGAACGAATGGCCAATAAAGAAAAAATGCTTCTTAATAGGCTGTTATAGGCAGAGGGAGAACTGCATGTGTTTGAGGGTGTTGTTATTTAAATGGACTGCTGTTCGATGGAAGGAAATGGACAATTTCTCATGAAAGGATTTGCAGACGCCTAAGAGAGCCGCCATTTAATTAGTGAAATTTAAAAGAAATAACTGACTAATTCTTACTGTGAAATGCCTATTATTAGTATCAATGATCCTATTCAAAACTGTTTATTTGTACATGATTCATTCATGATGACTGATGTTTAAAAAGTTTTATGATGGCCTATTATTATCCTGACAAAGCAAAAAACTTTGTAAATAAGATAACATAAGATAATAAGATAAGATTTATTTTTTATATAAAACTTATTGCAAATGTATTTACTATATATTTTATACTATGTATTTTTGATTGTGTAGTATGAGATACCTGTTTAGGATTGCTGAGCACTTCCTGTGTGGTTGCTGTGGCGCTGATGGCTCGGTTACTTCCTGTGCTGAGCTGCAGGCTGAGTGCGAGTCCACTGACCAATTGCAGCCCCAGTTCAGTGATGGTCACTCGATCATCCACAACCCTCACCGTCTTCTCTGCCAGTATAGAATCAGACAGCGGCGAGAGAACCTAAAGCACAGAACACAAGCACAATTCTTTTAATAAATACTAATATTATATGCATTCTCCTGCTGAAAGGAGGATTGGTAGAGACAGCATTGCCCACAGGGATTACCTCCAATTATAGAGAGAAATATCAAAACCATAGAGCTGTAAACCCAGCCAGTGATTGATGCAATAAAAAGGTGTTACAGACAGAATCTTTCCTGCCCACACTTTCACAGCAGAGAAGCACATATTAGGTATCTGGGTTCAAAGCAGACAGGAAAAGCAAAATAATTCCAAATGACTAACACCTCCTCAGACACATGTACATGGCAATATCAGCCCAATTTTACTGGAGATATGGGAAAGTGGGCTGTGGAAAATGTAACATCTTAGTACCATGCTGATAAAAATAGATAAACAGCAAGGCTCGTCATTTTTACATGGTTTGGTCAGCTGGAATAGTTGGCCAACCAGCAAACACCAGTTTGGCCAGATGTACGATTGGTAGGAATAGAATACCAGTAAAAACCAGCTGGAAATCTTCAAACCACCTTGAGCTGATGTAAGCAGTTTATAGCAGGGTATAAGCCCTGTCCCATGAGGCAACACATTCTTAATTTGCCTCAGAACACACACAAACAAACATGTACCTGAATGCTGGTCATGCCAGTGTCCATGCCCTCCAGAACACGTCTCTCTCTTAGCCTGGCAATTCGTGGGTTCTCTACTTTCAGGAAATCCCAAATTAGATCCGTAATATCCACCTGCCAATCACTGCCCAGCATGTGGGTCACCTGACCACGCGTGACAGACGACTCGGCGATGAAATGTGTGAGCACACGCACCATGGCCCTCTGGTACTGTAATGTGCAGGTTCTTCCTCTACGTTCTTCATCATCATCATCCTCACTGTCCCGTGTTGACCTGGTAACATAAAATTAAAGTATGTATTCATCAATCACTGAACTCTTATGCAACTTTTGAAAAGGTTTTATGTTTACCCAGCATATGTTGCTATGTTTCTGCCAGGACTCTTAACCACTGGGACTGAACAGCATTTTGTATTATTCACCATTCAATAATGATTTTCTGGAAATGCCATTTTGAGTGTCCTTAGTTTTTGGGTGACAATTAGCTACAGCACCTTTATACATTTAAATTTGTTCATTAAGCTGAACAATAGAACAGAGCAAAACAATGCTAGTTATTGTATACACTTATACAGCATCCTTCAAACTACAAACTATTTTCTACAAGCACCAGAAACAGTATGAAACACCAAAAAAATTAAACCCACTTTTGACAGAAATCAGTGTTTGCGATTAGCTTCCATCAAGCTTGATGAGGCTTTTGCACCTAATCAAGTAAAGCTAATTAAGCATAACACAGTTATTTATTTAATACTCTTCAAATGAGTGACATTTACAGGGCTGGGGGTAATGTACTGTACTGTATTACACACACACACACACACACACACACACACTGTGAAGGGTGTATTTTCATTCACAGATGACATTTGAGGCCAGAGGCCACTGGATCAAGGCAAAACTCTTCAGAAAAAACACAAGCTTTTATTTGAAGATAAGTGCTTAATGTGCCTCAGTAATCACAGGTGTTCCAGAAATCTACACAAAATTGGTTTGAAACTGTGTATTTACACTGAAGCACATCTCCTGAAGGTGAAAAACTAAAGGTCAGACTCTTTTAAATGTAGACTTTTGTACGGTAAGACAAAATAAAAAAAGACTAAAGGAAAATGTTATTTCACTGCTTCAGATTGTGTGTGTGTGTGTGTGTGTGTGCATTACTGTAATGTGCCAGGCTGACCTTCTCAGTACTGTAATCTCACCCATTTATAATGCAGAGCAAACACATGATGAATTCAATCTAAGCCTAATCAAATACACCAATTACAGGACAGAAACATTTTCTTTCACATGGCAGAACAATTGTTTTGTTCTACCTCATTATCTCTCTTTTTATGTAATATATTAGCATATAGCTATAGATATTTAGGGTATTAATGAAATATATATTATAATTACATGCTATAAATGCTATAAAGCTTTAATGCATTACACATTAAAATACCAGAAATACATGAAGCAATACTGTTAATAATAGCTTAACATATAGAACATGGTGGTTACAATGGCAAGGTCATGCATTTCATTTCTGGGAATGCATATAATCATAAATGTATAGGGTGAATACATAAAATAATGCATAAATGTGCATAAATGTATATAATATGAAGACTGCTGTGCCCAGAATAACAATTCATTTCCTTAAATAAAGGTTTTACAATTCCTAAACACCATAACTCAGTGCAAATCATGTGTCAAAGAGAGGAGAACTGGGAAAAAGTGTTCATGCTGTACATCTGTGCCAAATATTAATATTATGATTTAGTGAATTTAAACAAACTATGGCATGTATTTCATGTGTATTTTTATTTGAAAGACAATTCCAAAAATATTAATAAAAAAGTTCCAAGCCTGAAGATTCTCTTTTAATTTTATTTATTTATTGTTTTAACCAGAAAACAAAGTGCAGCCTTATTACAGTGTATAGACTGGATCCATGTATTTTTAAAGAGTCCCAATTTCAAATATGGGGAAGGATGAAATATTTACAAATGGCATTTTGCGATTTATCCAGCCATTGTTCTGGGCAGGCCGACAGTGGTGACGCTTGTTTATGTACAGACACAAGAGAACAGAAGATGATTCAATAAACAATATTTTTCACAGAACAGACATATCCCTTAAGGGGCAGTTCCGACCAACACAACATATCTCACTCAGGCAGTGTAATTTCTTGATATAGACAGGAATAGCCGTTCCCAGTGTTGGGACTTTATCACGCTCGCCTGGTGTTGAGAGAACACTGTTAACACCATCCAGTAAAGTAAGGGGCAGTCTGGCAGTCCACGCGCGATGGGCTTGGCATGAGTGCAGAAATGCTCTCTCGGGTCACTTTCTCTGTCTCTCACATTACACGGACCAACTGGCACTAGATTTGGCAGAGGCTGAAAAGCCCATCGGTTCCTCTCTATCTTACACACATACAGTAAACAAATGGATCTGTGTTGCCATGCCCACTTATTTTTTTAAGCTCGTTTGGGCTAGAAAAACTAGTTTTCATAAAGTGACTAAATATGGGCAATCGTGGAGGCTACATTTTGGCTTGCTAATTTTTTGCCCATATTTAGTCAGTTTGACTGACTACTAACAGGAGTAGTGGTGTTTTGTTCAATGGAAACATTACAGTGTTTTGAATGAAGATTTAAAGTAAATGAACTGTTTTGATTAAGATCTTTTGATTCAATAAAATCTGATAACTACGGCTTTCTGTAACACTGTATATTTAATATATTATACTATATACTGTATATTGATTCAATGACTCATTCAGAACAAACACAAAATATCTGCTTGGCACCACCAACTGGTGTATTCATGTAACCAGCAGAAAAATGTACAAATTGGTAAACAAATCCAACAAAATCTTTTCACTATTTAAATTTGTTCAAAAAATTATTTAAATAGTTTTTTTGTGACAGGAAATTATAATTACACAAAGTCTTTGGTGCAAGATTCATTTGAAAGGCTTATGGGAGTTTAGCCTGGTTTAATGTACACAAATTTACGCTGTAATGAGATCAACAAAATCAAGCCACATGTAAAATAGCCACTTTGCCTGTTTCTGTGTTACATAAGCAGTAATTATTCATAAGTTATTTGGGTCTTATTTTGGGCTTGTTTTGTGAAACCAGGTTGCTTGTTTTTTAACGAGATCTGGCAACACTTAAATGGCTCATCAGGGCCCACTAGCATCAAACCATAACGCTGTTACATCATCAAGGTCATGCCTATTACGCCCTGATAAATATAAATGAGAGCGTGTGGAGAGGAAAATCCACAGCGAATGAGAAACACAAACATGCCTCTGTGATATTTTAATGTGTTGGGGTAAACTGATTCATTTTCTTCCCTCTTCCATGAAGAAACACCTTTAGGTCGAACAGAACAAACATGGGACGACACGGTTGTTTTTCACTTTAAGACAGAAGCCGAAATTACTTTCTGCGGTGGTCAACATTATGCCACAAATGCTATTGATTGTGTTTAAGTTTCAATACCCAAAAATCGAGTGCCTTATTAAATAATTTTTTAAAAGTACCATTAACATCAGCATTTGACCGAACAAGCAACATTCAGATGTGACACTAACAAACACGTAGGAGCTGTCGCAGTAACAAATGTGACGCCACAACACGAGCGGGTGGGCTTTAAAGGTGTCACCACCGCCATGGGCATTATTGTCATAGGAGCCAGGCATTAGAGGACTTTGGGTCTCTGTCACTGAATCGGAACATGATTGCATCAGGTGGCCATCTTGTTAGTGCTCTCTGAGATTGAAGCTGTCAGGTGGATGGCAATTGAGCCCCTCATTAAAGTCCACACGATTCCCTGTGACAGACAACCTCCCACTGCCAGAGACACTGTACTATGAAGACCCTGCTGTTGTAGGACTTCCTATTCATTTCTATTTAACTTTAATTTGACCAGCATTATCCAAGGTCTCATTTATTGCTCAAAGATTATATTCTCCTTAAGTTTATTACGATTTATTAACAAACACAAAACAACATTGGGTTCAAGGGAGACCACAAACAATGGACTCAATAAACTGCTGCAATATGCAATGCAATGTGCATTTTGAGCCTAAACCTGCATTTGTAATAAATTTGCATTTATTTATCTGATGATTTTATCGAATAGCGACTTACAGTACTTCTCAACACTCTTGCATAATGTTTGATATGAATTAGAAAACAAAAGCTTGTAACTTTAACAGATGTCTTTTAAATGTAATGTTAAAAATATACACAGATATAAATATACAAGCAGTAGGTTGATGTACAAACAATGTAGGAAGCGTAAAGCAATTAGCATCCAATATTCATACCGTGAAGCATCTCATTAGCAGCTAACAGCTTGAAGCTGTGTCACCATAAATAAGCTAAACAAGCTATAACAAATTAGTAGGCAGTGAGTTACTTTGGTAACACTACCTTAAACTGAACATTTTGATTATGCATTATCAAATATAATATACATTTCTACTCATAAATGACACGGGTTGAACACACGGATGGTATGGGGTTTGGTAGCAATAAGGAACATTGTGTTGGTAACAGTTGTTTTTTATGAAAGAATGCCACCCTGCTGATTCTGTGATGTATGAAATATTTTGTTTTAGCTTTGACTAAACTATCAATCCCTGATTCCATTCCACATTTTAAATATGTCAAGGGTCTTCTTCAAAATCTGGATTCATGATCCACCTGCTGCATTTACACCCACTGGGAACTTCAGATTTCACCAATGAAAGGATTCATATTCTTCTAGTGTACTGTATATTTTTTAGCTTCTCACACCCATTGTGAATCACTGTGTCACACCCATGGGACTCACTGAAATGAAGACACAATGGAAACCTTCATACCTCCATAAAATCTTATATATTGACTTGATTCTATTTTAAAATCACAAACCCAAGCATACCTATGAGTTACGAGGAGTGAGGTGGAATATGTCCACATACGTAAAAGAGACACAAGGAGAAACAAGACCAAGTGCATTCTGGGAAATTTTAATATTTAGAATTTGCATCAGGGTTAAATCAACACCCTCAAGCCTGCTGGCTTAGCTTCCATCTTCTGGCTCTTTGTCCACCTTCTCTGTGGACTTTATATTCTCATTCTTCAGAAACATCTGAAGAATGATGTGGAATGTATTTTAAAATAATAAAATGTTGTATTGTTCCAAACAAAAATTAGCCAAAATATATTATAAACAAACATGCAACAGGATGTATAGTAACTTTCTGACTGGAAGTTCTGCATAAAACTGCAGAGGTTTCTGTAGAATTCCAGGCATTTTCTAAATCATTATTACAATATTCTCAATATTATCCAGCTCAAACATTCATACCTCTGGGCGTTACTGTTTACAGGAATCCTCCAGCCTTTGATCTGACTGAGTTCTGTATCAGAAACTTCAATGTGCAGAGGCAGTTTGGGGATCCAAACCTTCATCTCCAGCTGGGCCCTCAGATAACCGAAGGTGAAGTTCACCAGCATTCGAACCCGTCCCCTCATCTCTTTCCCATTCACATAGATGTAGTCACACCGGTCTGATATCTGACAATAAAAAGAGGAAACTGGTGATGGAGAGGTGAGGGAAAAAAAGAGAAGTATTTTGATACACCATAGTGAATTTCATATTACTTAAGTCAATATTATGCATTATTAAAATTAATACAGTATACATCCCAGTGACAGAAATATATATAATTAAAATAGTTTGACCATACATCAGTGCCAATACATTTTGTTACAAGTTTACTATGACCCCTGGTAGTGTTCATGAGCAAATTTGCTAAACAGTTATATCAGTTTAGCACTCTGAATCTTACTGTATTTACATACAAATCAGTTTACCTAGCCACAAAATGCACTGAAACTACAACTGTATTTAAACTACTGTATTTTTGTACTATTCTTTCCAATCAGAATGTCAATGTAAAGATCCTATGATGATGTGTGTGTTAGCTTGTATGTTCGTTGGCAGCATGCGGCTGAACCAAGAACCAAACATCACCTTTTCATATGACCTCTGGAGAAATGGGCACCAGCTCAGTTAATAATGAGGGGTAAATATGACAACCTGTCACACACACATACACACACACACACACACACACACACACACACACACACACACACACAGAATGACAGTCTCTCTTCATCTTGGTAGAGCGCTATGAGGCCACATTCCAGAATCATCCTTTCATAAATGTGGTGAAATGACTTGGCTGAACGTTCCCTTCTGAAATGGGCCTTCATGACTGACTAACTTTGATTCCGCAAAACAGGATGTGACAGGGACAGAAACTACAGAGGGAACACACACATACAAACACACACACGGTGGCCAGCAGCTCAAAGATAAAAGTATGAAGACATGCAAGAACACACACACATGGCTGACATATTTTGTGCATAACCCTTTCATATTAATAGACCTGTCTGGCTCATTCATATTTGTGAAAACATCTATTCCTAGTTTCCAATCTCATTGGAAAGTCTGAGAACAGCAGAATCATTTTATGCTCCCTGTAGAGCTATTACAACATTCAGTTTCAGTTTGCTCTATACTCAAAGCTAATGAAATGCCCACGGATGTCACACTTTGTTGTTGCACAATTTTCATGCTTTCTGTGTATTGTTAAACACATTTTTTCAGCTACAAAAAAGTGCAATATTTCGCTGCGGCCCATATTTCTAACATAACCCTGTTAACACATTATTTCTATTTCTAAATACAAAACATATTATTTCTGTTTGTAAATACAAAACCTTTGTGGCATCTTAATGATATAATTTGAACCTCAGACAAGTAAATATGAAGACAAATGTGTTGTGCTGACTGTATATAATGTATTGTCATTCTAAGGTATTGTAACAATAAAATAATCAAATCATTTCCTTTCACTGACTATTTGATGAAAGTTAATAAAGACCCCGTTTTGAACCTCAAACAGTATATAAGGCCTCACAGTACATGCCTGCAAATATAGGCTAAATAATGGTTCGTAAAGGTTTGTAATGGCATTACAAAGTTCGAGAGTCATATTCCTGCCTCTTACTCAACATCACAGACAGTGAGAGAGCAGTAAGACAAGACTTTAGTATCAGAACATCAGCTTGTGCTGCTTTCTGCACTTAAGGGCTGTTAGAGCCGTGAGAGTCTGTTTCATGCCTGTCTGACTGATAGAGCTGTCTGCTCTCTCTTTCTCTCTCTCTTTCTCTCTCTCTCTTTCTGTTCTTCTGAGCACCCACACTAAGGGCTGCCGATATTAACATGCTAACATGAGATTAATTAAACGTTTAATGCTTCATTTAACAAAGCTAACACATCTATCAACAGTAGCACCAAAAAGTATTTCAATACGACACTCATTAAAATGTATGAAGTTCATTCCAATTGGAACAAAAATTAAACATTATTTGAAAGGACATTAAATTTTTTAAGCCACTGTTGCAATTTTTTTTAATTGGATTTAATTGCATTGTAACTGTTGGATGTCTGTTTCCCATTCACATTAACTATGGACATACCCTAATGTCTTTGTGAAATGTTTTGCTTGTACAATGTGGTCTTGCCTTAGAATAGGTGTCCATACATTCAGAGAAGTGTAACTTCACTGTTTTACCAAACACAACGATCAACAATCTCCCGGTGAGGGTGATGTTTTGCCAGTAAATGATAGAGAAAAATCTTCTTAACAACTAACATTCCCAACAACTAACAATAAGAAATCAAATCCAGATGGGACTTTACAGATTGTAGCCTCACTTTCATTCTTACCCGTTGTATGGTGGACATTCAATATTACTGAAGCAAAAATCTTTTTAAAGTACTAAGTGTGATTAATGCTAAAACCATATAACTTACTGTAACTGTTTATATTACTAAGGCACATTGAAAGTAAGCACTAAACTAGTCCTACATCAGGGATAATCTTTCTAATGCTGCGACATAGCTACACACAGACACACACACACAATCCAGGAGGTGCCATCATTAATCATTGCCTCAGAGTGTGGAATCCTTACCCAGAATGTTACAACCATGACGATTTAGTTTGGAAAATTAACTACCTGTCAGACTCAGCCAATCAAACCCTCCCATCATGGCCGGCCCCCGAACAGGCACCTTGTACACGAGTTGGCTGAACAGGTCTGACAGCACAATTAACCGGGTCTAAAGATACAACTTCAGGCCTCTTCTTTGGAGAAAAGAACTTTTTTCCTGTGTTATTTAAAGCGTTTATAATCAGAGCTGAAACGTATCCAAGAAAAACACATTCAACTTTGACTTCCCCACACTTTCATCTAGTAGACCGGACGCCATTTGACTGCTAATGGAGGTCCAGCATTGACTGTCTGTGTCACTTCTTAAGGGAGAACCTGTAATCTAAACTCCCCTATTTTATGTGGTCATCAGTTTTACCTGACTGGCTCCCAATAGTGTTTTACATCAAGTGTCTTAATAACTCCACTGAAAAGATTCTTTAGATAACACTTCCTTGTACTCTCTCTATCCATCCATCCTCCTTCTCCATTCTAAAGCACAATCAAGGTATATGGCCTAAGAGTCAGCGAAATTGATTCCTAATGCACATACACACACATGCACAAACACACTACTGTATACCCACATACATTGACTTTTACAGAAGGGTCTGGTTAATAAATCTCAATTTTTATTAAAGATCTTACACTGAAAGATTTTATAGCCTGTGCTTATGTGGCTGCCCCAATGGCTAAACAACACCGTAAATGACCTGGGACTGTTATCGCAAGCCCTTTATAACCAGAATGCATTGTGTACAAAATGGACCCCCTTTACATCATTGTTGCACCTATGTACAATCGTGCCCAAGAGCAATCATGACTTGGGGGTCTTATGGCCAACTATTATGTATAAGGTGTCATACCATTGAGAACAGAATGCGTCTCAGCTATTTTAAAATGAAAAAGATCAATACACTAATCCCCTCAACACACTTAAAGCATTTATTGACTAACGTTTATTAAGTAAACAGCACAAATGTTTGAATAGCAATGAATGTCATTGTGAACAACGCTGGCAGTTGGCCAATCATTACAGAAGTCATTTAAATACAGAAGTTTTAAAGATACAGTACTCAGATTCACAAAGAGGAAACAAATTGCCTTTTAAAACTAAATAATGACTCTGTGGTGCCAAAAAGAACCTTAGGAAAAAATAAAAGGTTCATAAATCTACACAATGAGCTTAAAGTGAATCCGTTTGTCTTTAAAGTCTGTG
The DNA here is from genome assembly GCA_036877545.1 of Yasuhikotakia modesta. Classification (NCBI taxonomy): domain Eukaryota; kingdom Metazoa; phylum Chordata; class Actinopteri; order Cypriniformes; family Botiidae; genus Yasuhikotakia; species Yasuhikotakia modesta. The sequence goes on from JBAJNP010000321.1 coordinate 69,637, forward strand.
AGCAGCATTTAAATGTTTGATTTCATGAAGGGAGTTTAAAGAGCAATCTGCTTTTGACTCTTGACACTAAATTCAGCACTCAGGGTTTGACCAACTTATCAATAATGTAAGCATTGTGCTTTCAGACAGATGGGAGAGGTTTTTAAATGAACTACAATGACCCAAATTCATATGAAAATTAGCATAAACTTGCTATTTGCTGCTAAGCATGTTTATTATCATGTGCATGTACTCTGCAAAATATGGCAATAACGTGTGTGTTTAAATATCAGAGAGTCTCTCTGCAAAACCAACAAGTGTGTCTGACCACAACAATGTATCTGAATTATAGTAGAATTTGTGAAAACCTGTAAAACAACAGCTTGGACTAAAAAAGTTTGGAATCCATTGATCTACACTGATCTACACATACAATTACAATATCATATCATCTGTATTTTGTATGGTAGCTCAATTGGTCCAGCGCAACACAAATGTTCTGGGTTTGCTTGCCAGGAAAAGCATACTGATAAAAAATGTATAGCTTAAATGCACTATAAGTCATTTTTGAGAAAGGAACTGCCAAATGCATACACGTCAATATATTCCTGAAAGAAATGCAACATACGGTTTCATGTTTAGTACATTTTCTATACTGACAGCCATTTACAAAATGTTTGAGAGTGGATGTGAATGCATACACAACATGGAACACACACATCAGTGCACTTTACAAGCTGATTGGTCAATCTTTCAAACACAACACTGAGGAAACTTAAACTGTCAACCTGATTGATAGACATCTGTGTGTTACAAAACTCAGTTTTCACAAGAAACAAATCGCAGAACTGTCTATAAATGGCTGCAGTTTATACAAGTGAAGGATGCCACAAACCTCTGAATACAGAGGGAAAAATATCAAGGTTATTTAGGAGAGAAATGACAGGATAAACAAGTACTGTAAATAGCTCACAACAAGCACCTGCTCTGAACACATGTTGTTTTGGAAGTGTTGAATGCGGTCTGCTTTGTTGATATAAGTACAAATGTCAAGCATGGAAAGCTTCCAGGAATTTCTCACTGTTGAGTGAGAATTACACTCTTTAATCAAGGCCAGTTTACAAACAGTATCGCTGTTCTCAGATGCGGGGAATTTAACCAGATTAGATGCATTCATTTAAAGAGGACTCAGAATGACCTTATATATTAGGTTTGCATTTACAGCCATATTCAAGGACTGCTACATTTTCATTATGATTTCAGTGTTAAATTAAACAGGCTATATCAATACAACAGGCACACAGAATTTGTGACCCTTCACAATTTGTGAGCCTTGTTATGAACAGTCCGTCAATCATAATACAAAAGTGTGTCAATCATGTTACACAAAATCAGACAAGCTTGTGACACTATAAAGCTATTATTCTCTGACATGACATGGTTTGTTTTTATTTTAAAATCGGTTTCTATTAATCAGGACTCAGCATTTCATAAGAAAAAAATGCATAAACATCAGTTTTTCCACTAACCTACTTTTTCACAAATTTACAAATTTATAATTATTTGTAAAACCTTGTAAAAAAATTGTAAAAAAAATATATAAACTTGTAAAAAAAAATAGTTATTCTGAGTACTGGTACTAGCAGTTAAGATAATGGTAAGATTGTGTTATTTATTTTATCATGCAATACATTTTTTAACAATCTATTGTTGTGGCTGCCGGCAAACTAATAGACTGCTACACTAAATCAATTTGAGAACAATTATCTGAAATGGTACATAATAATTCAATATCTAAATGGATGTTCAGGAAGGATATATGCCTATACACACACGTCTTACATGATTCACAGCTGACAAGTGAAATATTGTATGTATATAGACTGAAATAAGCAATTTAAGACCTTCATGCAATCATTGGCATAATAAACTCATCAGCATTAAATGAACCCCCACAGTGAAATCTGATTACATACTATTTTTCTGGGTCATTTAAAATCACAGAAATGTATGTCTTAATAATCTCATCTTGATATGCTTGTCAGACACACATTTATATCCCACAATCCTACAGCAGCTCTCGATTAATGGATAATCAGTAATACTACAAATATACAGACTTCACCATGATCACCTTTTAGCTCATACGTGAGCGCCTGTATGCATTTAAAAGGACCTAAAAATATACAGTGTCATGTAATAAATAAAGTAGACATACATAAATATCTCCATAAAGTTACAGGGTGATAACAAACAGATAGACAAGGTTTGATTTAAGCTTTAATAGTTTTAACAGCTGAAGTTTAATTAGTATTTATTTTTAATCAGATCTATTCTAATCTAAGTTCAGATTCACCCTCGCAGCATTTTTTAAATTACAATCAGTGACTTTGTGTCCTTACATAATAAACAATTATCACCTTTTTAATCTATGTTAAACTTTACTAGGTGTGAATGCAATTATTCTAAGCATCGTTTGAGCATTATCACACTAATTAGAAGTGAAAATAACAAAACAATTATTTGTTTCTACATTCGTTTGTTATAGTCAGTGAAAATAATGATATAAGGACATTGGAAAAAAGTAATAAAGTCCATGCATTTACTGTTAAGTCATTTGTGTAGAGCTGGTTTATTATGCTTGAAAAAATAAAGAGAGTGATACAGGATGCAGTTTTGGGGACTGGTTGCCAGGGACAACAGTTAAATATAAGACTGGGATTCACCAGTCGAAATCAAGTCATGTAACACAGTCTTGGCAACACTGACCTTAACAACATCTTCATCTGTGGACTGGCACTGCACTGTGTCTGACACATCTGTAACAGCACCATCTGCACCCACTGTCACCACCTTCACCGGCACAGCCACTGTCTTTCCATTCAGCACAGCTGTGTTCACGATCTCTGTTTCCTGTGACAAACACACGAGAAACATCTCTGTTATCTGTAGAATACAAACGTTCATCCGATTAGTCATTTAATATACCAGATATTACTGTTTTACTTCCATTTATTTCAAAATATTGCATTCCTTCATTCAATTATTTATTCATTCCATGCTTTATTTATTATTTCATTAGTCATTCATTTTTTAATTCATTAATTTTCATTCATAAGTGTGTGCATTCATTCATTCATGAGTGTGTGCGTTAATTAGTTCATTCATTCATTCATGAGTGTGTGCATTAATTAGTTCATTCATTCATTCATTCATTCATATTTCTCTTCTCCCGTTCCTTCCTTTTTTCCAAACTTCCTTTCATTAATAATTCCTTGCTTCCTTCATTCACGTGTTCATTCACACATTCATATGTTTATTAGCTGAAGCCCTCATTTTAGTATATTAAAATCCTCTCACATGAAGTGCGTGTTGGAGTACAAAAATAGCTTTTGAAAAAGCACCAAGGGAGAGTCAGAAGAAGCAGTAGAGCAGAAGTAAGAGCTGCAGTGAGTTAGACAGTTCCAGAAGGGGGGCTGAGGGAGGGTTGGGGACTCAGGAAGGGGTTCATTAGAAGAGAAACAGCCTGAGTCCTTAACCTTTCAGCCACTGAGCCACACTGCTTCAGACAACCACATAATTGAAACCATTACAGTCAGCGTGAGAAACTCAGCCCCTATTGTGCCATCCCTCAGAGACAGGCAGACGTGGGTAATGTAGTCAATTTACCTTATTAGCAGATCACTTCCAATTAACCAATCTGCTCGCTGTAAATGTCCAACAGTGCCGGCGCAGTCCCGCAATCAGACAGCGTTCATTCAACGCGAGCGTCGCCTTTTTGTCCTCCTTCCATTTTATTTATTTCCCTCTTTTCAGAAAGAGGCAGATGACATAACCTAATCTCCATGAATGCATAATGACACTCTCGTGTCACCGCCGTCTCCAGAACTCTCCGCCTTATTATTTCCATTACGACAAGCAGCGCTGTCTTCCTCTGTCTCCTGTCTGCAATAGTTCTGCTTCCTCTTATTTGAATGCTGAAAAGGGTAAGAAGGAGGAGACGGATACATCTTGACAGATATGCATTTTGTTGTTTTAAAGGCCTTCTTTCTCATGCTTTTAAAAGGTGATTCCTGTTTAATTTTGGGATTATGAGACTGTGGTTTTATGGTGACATTCCTTATTCCGCATTTTAAATTTGGTGCTTTATGCCAAACAGGGAGGTCAGAATTCTTTTTCATCGCTCTAAGAATGAGCTTATAAATGTCTGAGATGTTTTGTGTGCTAAATAATTTAAAGAGGATGGAGATTTGTGAAGGAAATTTTGCTTGAGAATGGAATATGGCTGTGAGTAAATAAACACTTCTATGTGGGCACAAATGAAAACTAATGTAATATTGCTAACCCTAAAAAGACACATTAGTTACTATATTTATGGAACACTTTTCTTTTTGATAACCCATCTAAAAACACGGTTTTGTCAGATTTAGTGATGTTCTGGGCTAGTTTTACAGTAAATGCATCCCAGAAGTACTGCTAAGTAAGCACATGCACACTCTTACTGTACATATAGTGCATTCCTGCTTTTTCATTACACAGCATTCTCTGCAATACTTCATTCTGATTGGTGAATCGCAGCATTCGGCAGTCACCTATTGTTGTATAATGACCATTAAACTGTACAATTGGCCGTTGTCCCAGAAAAACGATTTTTCTTTACAAAGCTCTCCTAGTTTCATGTCTCTTATAGCATTCCAGTCTCTTTCTTCTCAAATAATAAATAATTTCTTCTTAAATCAATTTTGTGTCTTTCTTTATTTATTTGGTAAATAGCTTTGTAATAAGAAGGGCAATGCACACTCTGCCAAAATAAACCCCATCAGGGTGATACAAGACCCTAATGGGATTTATGTTCTGTCAGGACCAGCTAACTGTACATTACTGTATGGTATTATGTGTGTACATTAGGGCTAACAACATTAATGCGTTTACTTCAAACTCCTTAATATGTTCAAATCTAACTATCAAACTATCAAAATCTAATAATCAAACACACATCAATTACTGAAGCAGGTGAAGTCGCATCATAACAATTTTTGTCACAAATTTAATAATGCAGATGTTATTGGTGGTGTTATTGCCACTTACATAACATCAGAACTGTTGTGTTGAATTACAA
>JBAJNP010000321.1:74777-105832 GCA_036877545.1 Yasuhikotakia modesta
CAAACTATTACATGTGATGTTTAAAAATTAAATAAAATGTTTTGAGAGTTTATGTTGCTGGACAAGCAAATTATGACAATGTTTAAAGCAAAATAAATATGTTTGTTTAAATTCATAAGTGTGTGATCAATCACAGTTGCTTAGAAAGGATGTGATTACTTGCAATAAAAAATTATAATCTATTGATAGTCATGGTATATATGTACACACACACACAAAATGTCTTTCAGGCCTATGGAAGTGAACAGCCTCTGGTCTTTTCACCTTTAGTCCACTACATCATATTATATTTTATAGTCCACAAAATCAAAACGTTGAGAGGAAATCCCTCATTCACACATCACTAAACACAACATCCCTCTCTCTCCTCTTTTACCACTTTACACACACTATCCTGGATGCCTCCAAGCCGCTGTCTGCCCTCCTGCTAAGATCATTGCACTTGATGGGCCAAATGACTGTGGACCTTCAGAGAGAGCCAGTGTGTGTGTTTGTGTGTATTATTCATCTGGGGTTTGGAGCATCACAGCAGGCTGAAAGTGAGCAGCAGGACATTAGCTGCTAGCAAGAACGAGAGCACCGCATGCTAGTAATAAGCCACAGTGGGACGTCGGTGAAGAGGACGGTGGGTGAGATGGCCACTGCAATCGGACACAGCCACGTACACAGCCATCATCAAAGTTGTGGGACTGGCGTGTTGGACTGTTTACAGACCTCTCCCCTGATGTGCTTTTATAGGAGAGATGGGAGGCACGCTGCAGGCAGACCTAGGAGCTAATGGAGGAATTTATGAAACAAGCTTAAGTTCAAGGACATCACAGTCTGATGCTGAGTTCTGCCTCTTAGGACTGTTTTAGTGTCATTTATAGACCTTGACTAGAAAAGGAGGGTCTGGCGCAGACCTGAAAGGCTGCAGAAGTTTGTGGAATTGATATTTACTGTGTTGCTTAATCTACAATTATGAATTGAATTAATTATGTAACAGGTCAATAAATAAACAAAGTAACAGTGATAATGTATAAGTGATAAAATGTGATAAAATAGTGATAAAATACTTATTGGAGATTCCTTAAACTTGAATTGCTGTGATCTTTGAAAAATGTCTTAATAAGAAAAGCAGAGGGCACACTTCATCATGATTAAGCCTAATTTGTTTAATATTTAATAATTTGTAATTGCTTTTTTATTTATGGGTTAAACCGAATTTATGTTTTTAACTAAATGGCTCTTGAATTGTTCTGTTCATACAACAGCTTACAAGAGTGGAAACTGAATTGACACAAAGTAATTTAATAGAACAGTCCAATTTGGTGCAGCTACATCCATCATATCATAATTAATTGACAGTGCAGAGTGGCTATTGCACCCTGGCTTGACAGAACACTAGTTGTCTAATCACACAGCACAGGTTAACCAAACTCAGTCCCAGAATTCAGGTGTAAATCCTGACAGTCACATGAAGACACATAATTTACAGAATGCAGATTAAATTCTTGTCAATTCTCACAAAGTAAACTGTGTGTAAACTGTGTTTAGCACTGAAATTGAATCACCATTTTGACATTTGAAAACGAACACATATTGATGATTATTTTGGTGTTACAGCCTATACTTAAGTTTAATTTTGTCACACAACAACAACAAGAGCTTGAAATTTCTTTACTCTTTTTTTAATCTCAGTTAATTAATGCTTTAATTTGCACAATACTGCTAATATTAGCAAACCTAATATTTCACCCAGTTCTGTGTTTATAAAGCCCAATTATATCTTTATCCCCTTTCCTGATTAGAATTCTGTGCTGCTATTGAACTTTAAACGATAATATAAAAGAGAATGAACTCAGGGAATTAGGAATCCTCAAGCAGATACCCTCAGAAGCCTCAAAGCCACTGCATTACAGAGCCGTGGAGAAAGTCTGAGTCAAGGTACCCAGTTGGATTTTACCCCCCGTGGCTTTACAACTGTTTGCTCATTCATGCATCACGGTCAGATGTGGGAATCAAACCATCAAAGCTTAATCTTTCAGCTATTCTGTGTGTACACACAGCTGAAAATATAATCTGCCTCTAAAACAGGTGGAAATGTAGTGGAAAAGGTCACAGGGTGTCTTACAATGCTAACCTGAGAAATGCCTGAGAAAGCTCTCCTTAAGTTGCAAACAGTAGACCTTGGAAAACTTGTAAATAGATCTAAATAAATGGATCTAATTTTAACCAGACGTGTTTTTTGCACAGGCTATACAACTAATTGACCAAAATGTCTTCAAAGTGGTTGAATCTTACTGCCAATATCTTACATAGATTTCCTAAATAGTATCTCATTACAGCAGATCGACCTTCTCAATTACTTGAGGGCCATTGAAAAGCACCAAACTCGTAAATATGCTAAAATCCACTTTAAAGGTCCAAGCGAAAGTCTTGAAGCTAAATAATCCCTGTAAACTAATAAGACACGAACTGAAAACTTGCCTGTACAAAAACATCTAAGACCTCCACAAAATAATACTGCTGGAATTGAATCTTTTTCGAAAATGGTCTAGACTTTGAATTCAAAATTTGGAGTTCTTTTCAGACAGCTTAAATTGGACTACACAAAAATGCGATGGGAAGAAAATGACATCTTTGGCACAAAGATATGTCTTTCAACCTCCAAACCACTGAGGTATTCAGTCCCAGCCATTATGGTAAAAGGCTTATCACAAAATTGATGAGCACAGTAATCTCTGCTTCTGAGATACACCTGTACAACAGTCAAAGTGCCTGAGTATAATAATTTGCTTGCCAAATTTGCCACTCAAAGCATCTGACTATATAGCGGCAGTTTCATCTGCTCTAGTGAAGTGGCTATTCGCTGTAGCTGGAAAACTTAATCAGGGAAGTGAGATGCAATTTGACTCACGCAAATCCAAGGATTTGCCTCATGCTTATGAGTTGCTGACAGAAAACATCAGCCCCAGTTCACATGTACATTTGTTTCTTGCAAATGTTTCTTAGCGGCTGAACCTAGTGCTGCATTACATGCATGCCTGTATATAACTGCTCTGATTAACTTTTTACAACTTAGTGACCCTGTTGAATTATTAATTATTCTAGTAGCTTTCCTGTAGTTTAACGGGTAGAGCATTGTGTTAGCAGCACAAAGGTTGTGGGTTTGATCCCACATAAGTCACTTTGGATAAAAGCATCTGCCAAATGAATAAATTAATGCACTTAGCAGATGCCTTTATCTAAAGTGAGTAAAAGTGGAACTGGATGTATATTTTTCAGTCCATGTTTTCCCTGCATGGGAATCGAACCCGTGTCCTTGGTGTTGCAAGCGTCATGATCTACCATTTAGGGTTCTACAGGACCAATGTTCTATAAATTACAATCCTGTACATTCATCTTCCTGTCATCCTAAATCAAATTCCAATTCATCAACCTGTGAGGTGTGGAATTCCAAATTCCAGTTCATGAATTGAAAATGAGCCAAGTTTTAAATTTTGAATTTTGAGCAACACTGGTGTACTGGTGTACACTTTCCATTACTGCAGACATGATGTGAAAAAACAAAACAAATGATAGAATTTCCCACAAAGAAAGTCACAGCTATTCAGGAATCGGTATTATGGGAATTTGGAATTGTCTAGTAAAACATTCACGCAAATCAGAGCAGGATTTCTCAGGTCAAACCCAAGCCCTGAATGTCACCATGTTGTTTTCCTGTGAACAGTGAGTCTGGTGGTTCTCTGCCAATGGAATGTGTTGAAATTCAGGAGGGCATTGTCAGCCTCCTCTTTCTTTATCGGAGAATAAGTAAGATTTATAGCTTCAGCCTCTGTAATCTGACTGGCATGAAAAACAGATGCTCTAGTCTCCTCTTCATCTGTCTTTGCCACTCTCTGTTCTTCCATCCCTCTTTCCGTCCCTGACACCTTACAGATATCTTTCTCTTTTATGACATATAAATCCTGTTTATAATGAAATATGGAGAAATGAAATGTAACAATTACAGAAATGTGGCGTATTAAAAAGTGATCAAACGTGACGATCTTAATTCGCCACAAAGGAGAGGGATTTATTCACACTGCAGAACAGAATTATTTCTCTGTTTCTTTGTTTGAAGCAATAATTGAATTATTGGGGCTGAAATTTTGTGGCGTGCTCTTTTCACGCTCCGCAATGTTCTTGATGCAATGCTGCATGTAATTAATTGTATTGCTACTCTCCTCATAACTTTTTCATCCACAGCAAATTCGCGAACAATTTGCAACACATGGCAGGGCAATATTACAACCAAAACCTGTATCTTATTCACAAACCACCAGCCATCTACATAATTCAAACACTGAATGCCATAAATGACCACCGAACCACATTTAATTGTATTGCATAAACATGACTCCTTGGTATATGCATTTTTGCAGCTTATTATAAAAATGAATGTTATGACATCATCAATTATAATTTAGAAATATTTTACATGCATTTTTCTGTCAGGAAGGTAATAACTAATAAATTGATGATCAGTTTAGGGATCATGTGTGTTTTAACTGGTCATGTGATCAGCTGTGAGATGTAAAGAAAATATTTTTGTCATTTTAACAAATCTTTTTGGTACAGTACAAGTTTGCCCAATCATGACAGTGTACTGCAGGGCTGAGAACTCAGGAAATGTGATGTATAAATTGCATTCAGTAGGGATTTTGTGGGCCAGTTTGAGGCATTACTTTATTAGCATAATTTCTTTAGTGAGGTGGGTGCTATAACAATACAGACAGAGCATGCAAACATGTCACACTGTCAGTGGAAACAAATGTTTTGTTAGTGATTCCCCTCTGTGTTGTAGGTGCAGACATGCAGGAACATAGGGGAATACAACTTTTAGTGTAACTGTCCAATTAATCCAATATAGAGACATTTCAAAACTTTATCTTAAGAAATTACTAGTGAAAACGTTGTTCCCTTGTCACTGCTTATTTTCAGTTTTAAGGAGCGAAAGTTACAAAACAGGCTGTGAAAAAAAATTCTTTTGTCGTCCAGAAGAAACTAGAGAAAAGGTGAGAGGGAGTGAGGTGTGAAAGTTATGTCTCTGAAGCCATGAACAATTGCCAGCAGCATGGGACAAAAGTGAGAAACACACACACACACACAGCCTTTGCAGTGATGTAATTACTTATAAGGATTGTGACTGGTTCTTAGAATGTTAATTTACGATACAGATATGTAAGAACAAAAGAAATATGTCCTACAGTTTGGCAGAGTAAACTATAGATAATAACATCAGGTCAGTGTCGATTAATTGACTAATATAGCAGTTCCTAACAGACAGAACTGATTAAACTTATTATAGCCTCATGTTATCATCAAATGAATAAAATATGACATTTCTAAATTCAAGCAAACCCAAACTCCTCTAGTTTTTGTAAACTCCTCAGAATGAACTTCAAAAGTCCTCTTCTGGTCTGAACCACAACTGAACTGGCCTGCTGAGAACCTCCACATTCACAGACTTCTTCATTATTAGAGCCCTCAAATAAACCAATGTCTGGAGTTATTAAGAACAACCGAAAAAGGAAAGAGGAAAAAGCAGACGTAAATGCCCTTCAAGCTGAGATAGTGTGCTAACAAGCAGGTTCAGAGAACCAGTGACATGTTCTCCCATGTGGTCTGCTTCACTCCCAGCAGGAGGGAAAGCTAGAGAAAGACTGAGCAGAGCACTGGTGACATTTTCTCCCTCTCTTGCTCGCTCGCTCACTGGTTTTATCTTTAATTGGGTCTTACTGGTTTCATGAATGAAAAGAACTCAAGAGTTGGTTAATGACACAATTCATGATACTTAATGAACATATGTGTCTATAACAATTAATCATATTCATGTGCTACAAAGATTTATGTAGGAAAATTTCAGAATTTAGCATTCAAATTCATGCTAATATGAATCAGTAAGCCAGGCCCTGCCAAAAGAAGACTATAATAAGGGTAACTATGGTAAAATGTCACATTTATTCCCAAAAGTAAAAAGGAAAATTTGTTCTTTGTAAAGGAAATTAGACATACTAATAGAACTTTAAATTAGAACTTGGAGTTTTTTTTTGCACCGTTTTTTTTGCCACAGTGCAAAAAAAAACACAATGGTTTAAAAAAGGCCATAATTTCCTGGCAAATTCTCTTTTCATTTTCTTCTTTAAAAGGCCTACTGTCATTCATTGAAGTATATTAATTTATAATGCATTATTATTTAAAAGAAAATCAACACTTCTACTCAACTACTTCACAGAATTTAACAACAAACATCGCTGTTGCATTCACTGTACCACAACTACAAAATTGAAAATGTTTGCTGCAAATTGAAAACTGAAAAGTGTTCTGATAATCCCTTCCTGTGACACACACAAACACACACTCACAAAGAGATGCAAGAATTACCTCACTACTATCTTACTGGGGTTCAGAAGACGCTATGGCATTAGGGGACCTATCACCTCTTCACTGATAGACTCAACTCCAGTACTGTGTGTGTGTTGGGGGGGGCAGAAGGGAAGATCGAGAAAAGAGAGATGGAGAACTAGTGAAAGTCCTGAGAGTGTGTGTGCCTACATGCCTGTAAATTCATATGCTTGTGTAACCATTTGCAAGCATTACAATATGGACATGTCAGCCAGAGTTTGCTCATTACTGAAGCATCACACGGATGACGCATCTCTTAAACTAAACTTTAATTTCATGTCTTTCTGATCTCCGGAACACAATTACACAAATGAGTTTAATGTCACTTCCAGTAAGACTCTTCAACTCCTGCAGTTACACAAATTACTGTACAAGCAATTACTCTGTGCAGTCTCGCCTTTAATAGACCTTACACGACTTTGTTGGGCATCTAACGGATGACGAAAGCTAAAAACTATTTGCCTTTATAACAGTTTACCTTTCATTTGACTTGTTTGTTTTTTTGGCTTTCTGAATGACATATCAGGCTCTCAGTAACTGTACATACTGTACAATATGTAGGCTACAAGGGAGGCAAGAGAAAATTTTATACACAAAAATTTCATACATAAGCGCACAATGTATACTCATTAGCTCTTTATTCTAAAACAGTATTCCTCTACGTATTTGAATAAAATCAATCCAATATTACAAATTGTTACAAAAATTTTTTATATCTGCCCCAACCTCATAGTCACTAATAGATCTGTCATTCATGACTCATTTTATCTGACAATATCCAGATAAAACAGATTTAACTAATCAAAATGTATTTAAGAACATTTTTGGCACAGAAAAACATACTAAATTCAGCTTGTTTGGGATTGGTTACACAAATAACAACAAGAATCTGGGCCCCACCCCTTCTATCTCTTACATCTCTATATCAATAGATTTTACTTTTCCCAGTAAGATTTATTTTGGGTTTTTGTCTTTCATACATCTGAGGTCAAAACAAAGAGCTACACAACACAGGCATGTGTGAATAACAACAAATGAGAATGTGACTTTAGAAAGATCTGAGCCATCAGTTTAAACCTCTTTTATACGTGCTTTAAGACCCAACGCCAGGACTAATGTTTGTTTAGATCCCCAGACTGAAAGTTAAAGCATTTCCTCACATACACACAGACGAGCCCCAAACACATTCCTAAACAAGCTAGTAATGACTAGCAAGAGTGTTTTGTGAAGCTTTATGCTTATCTGGAGACTTTCAAGCAAGAAAAGAAATGAGTTTTGTATATGTGTTTATTTGACAGCGTATGGGGAATTTATGTGTGTACGCTACAAGCCAAACAATACAGCTTATTAAATGTACATAAAAACATTCTTGTAAACTTTACTGCCAATACTTTACTCAGCAAAGCACACACTTAATTAGACTCAACTGTTATGCATATCATTTATTCTTTAATTGTGTGAAAAAAGGAAAGGAAACACAATGGCTGAGCTCTGAATCAATTTTATAACTGCAGCGTGTTACAGTTCACAGTAAGTACTGATGCTGTCCTCAGATGAGCCATTGGGCCACCCGGTCTGAACAACGTATTTGTCAGAATATCAACATAATGTTCCGTGTTCATTCCTGCGTGCCGAACCGCACCGCAGTCATTTCCAAACCCACTACACAAATGGGCCTCGTGTTTTGCAACTCGAACAACTCGATGTTTTTCCTTGCTGATGGATTTTCACACTGTCATGCCGGTCAGATCATATGTATCGAATTTAATGTGTGCTGACTCTCGAGTCGTTGCTGCTTTGTGCAAAAGTGCAAAAAGAGAATGTGAGAAATACTCTGGAATAAAGACAATAATTTAAAAAAAGTTCTTGTAAAAAAAGGTGTCTGTGAAAAAGCTTTGAATAGTTTTTGGTAGCTGGTCGGTAGTGTTGAGGGAATCGGGCTACTGAATAAAACATGGCGGTCTATAGCAGGACTATATTTTAACTTTATAGGACAAATCCCCAGCCGCTCTCATGAATACCACACCTGCAATCCACCCAGATCAATGGGTCAGAAGGGAGGACCTGGCAACCCTGGTGAATTTAAACTAGATGACTTTCTGCAGTTACCAAGAGCCAAGCAGCCAAGGTCAGACTCAGAGAGACAACAGGGTGGATAAGGGACATGTGTGTTAGTGTGGGAGAGAGAGAATGTCTGACCCCATTTGTTCTTTATTGGGGAGAGAGGGATGTCTAGATAGTTATTAATGATAAGGAGTCTTGAGTAGTGCTAATACATAATTTCCAACTGATTTAGTGTTTGATTAGCATGTTACACTAACAGGATCATTTGTATAAATCACTTACCAGCATTTTATTTCCTGTGTAATGTAACATCAACAATTATGTTAATTAAACTTCCCTAGACATCAAGGTTACAAAGACCCATTTACACTCTCAGAAAAAAAACTGAAAAAAAATGCTGAAGAAATAAGATAATGATTGAAAAGTGTTAAGTGTTAATTAAATGTTCCTGTAGCTCAAATGGTAGAGCATTGCGTTAGCAGCGCAAAGGTTATGGGTTCAATCCCAGGGAATGCAAGTGCCAAAATGAATGAATAATCTAAAAAAAATACTGCTTCTTAGCTAGCTAGTTTTACATAGTTGCCAGATGGTTTAACTGTTATTTTTGGTCATTAACTAATGCAAGCTAATAATTAGCTAGATCACCATACCAGACTTGTTAAGATGGCATCGAAATAGATGAGGTGGGTAATCCTTTTGTAAAAACTAAACAAACTAGCTAACTAGCTAAACAACTTTAGCCTGGGTAACTGTACGTTCCCAGACGGATCGTCAGTCTTTTCTACCACTGAAAACTGCTTTTAGGTCGGTAAAGTAGATCACATCAAAGAGAAACTGTAGTTTATCCCAAAATGAAAAGTCTGTCTTTATTCACTCGCTCTCATGTCATTTTTAACCCGTATGCTGTCATCTCTTCTGTGCAACACAAAAGTAGAATTTTTTGAAGAATTATTCACTTCTTCTGCCACACAATGACAGCTCACAGTTACCACATCTGTGAAGCTTCAAACAGGATAAAAAAACACACACACAAAAACATAAAAGAGTCCATATGGCTTGTGTGATTTATTTTTATATCCTCTAAAGCCATACAATGCTCTGTGTGAATAATTTAAGCCATTATTCACTGGCTTGGGAATGACATTATGTTGAGTAAATAACTTCCAAAGTGTTTCAGTGAAACAGCGACTGTCACAACAATGAAATATTGCGATTCTGTTGCTTATGTATTTGTTTAACTGCCTTAATGCAAGGAATATTCCAAATGTATAAACAGTACCCACAAGGCGTTCTGGCTAAAAACAAACTTATTTTTCAGCCTAGATTTTAAAGAGGTATTGTATATTTTGAATTAACTATTGCTTTGTATAAAAATCTTGGGTACAGTATCCTTCATAGTATATTATGTACATGTATTTTGTAAAAGGTGAGTTCAAGTACAGTTTTCCTGTCTTGTATCACAATGATCTCCACAGGATCAATCTCAGGTCCTGACCTCAGTCTTGGCTTCTGTATTCAGGGCACAACCTTTCCAAACATCTCTCCTTTACTTTTTCACTTATGCTCTGAATTTTCTCCATGTTATTTGCCACTGTCTACTGAAGAACACATCTTTCTATTTTGCCACTTTGAACACTTCCATTTTTCCATCCCGCTCTTCATTCCATTACACACAAGATCCCATTTTCTTCCCTTCTGGACCCGCTGTGGTCTAGAAGCACCAATTTATCCTTCACATTAGGTAAGCGGTGAGTTCGTTCTTTACGGAATGAATTATGGATTAGCCGATTAAATGATTAAATGGACACATAACAAGGTAAGAGAAGAGACGTCTGAAAACGATTCCTTTCACAAGTTAACACACTGTTACAAAAATAAGTGGCAACAGAGAGGCAGGTTCTGTGAGTTTAAACAGATGGATCGAAACTGGGCCTGTCACCTAAGGCAAGGCTATGTCCGGTGGGATCTAACCTCTCTGCCTTGGTTCTGTGATCCATGTCACTGGTTATCTTCCTTTAACGGCTCTCGGCTCTGGACAAATCTATACCGTTGCAGTTCAACCAGGCTCAACCAACATATAAACTCTCCTATTGGATGTACAGTTTTCAATGGTTACTGTACTTCCAACACAGTGGATAGAAATTCTATATCTATCTGTAGATCCGCTATTATAAACAGTGAGATTTTGCTTGGTTGATTTTTCCTTACTTGAGTACAGCAACAACTACTACAGTGTTCACTGATTTGCAACTGAATAATTAGTTTGAAATTGTTCTCTCTTTAAGGGCTGATTAACTAGGATTTATGCTTTAAAATGTTGTCTACACAGCTCTCATGAGTACTTGATTCTGATTGGTCAATCTCAACAATCTGCAGTCAATATTATTATGCATGCAAATATTATGCAACGACTGCTAAACTGTATAAACTGCTGTTACCCCTGGCAACCATTATGCCTCTTACAGCACTGCATGGTCTGTTAAATTTTTAGATTAAAAGTGAATGTCTTTTTACAATGTTTACAGTATCTGTGAAGTAACTGGGATAATGTACAGTTAGTTGGTCATTATCACAAATGAAATCCAATAAGGACCCAACAGGAAGCGAACTGCATCTAATTGCATCTTAAGAAGTAAACTACATCTTATCTTTACATATTTCTTGCCCTCATGACAAAAAGATTTAATATTTTTTTCCTGTGTACCAGCAACAAACAACACATATCACTTACTATGTCACCATACAGAAGATAAAACAACCTAACAAGACATCCACCAGCCATTACACAGCTGCAGCATGAGGGATTACAGGACACAGGGCTTTAAATGTTCCTCATCAGGGTCTGAAGAGTCATTAGGAACATCCTCACAACCTGCATTACGGTCTGCTGTGAGATCTGCTCTGAATCTGACAGTAACTAGTGCTGAAGACAGCCCAGTTCATCACTGCTGCCAGCCCTGTACCAACCAGAACACTCACACTGAGAGGTGTGGGAGGAAGCCCACCTCCTTCAAAAACCTACCGGATCTCCAGAACCAAAGGAACACTCAGATTTCACAATCAATTGTGGCTGACAGCTGACAGTTTATGTGTCTTTGCTTTGTGAATTATATTGCAAGTCATAACAAATATACTGAAGACCTTATATCATATACTGTAAAAGTCCAAAGGAGCATTTTGTTATAGAATAATAATAAAAAATAATATAAAAAGTATTTTAGTGCAATGTTTGTGTTGCTACAAATTATAAACTTAGAATACACAAATTTGTAAATTGGCTTTTTAACTAATTGTTTTGATGAATAATTCGAACCAAGGTCAGAAATTAATGAGGCAAAATTACAGTCAAAGGTCAAAAAATTCTTCTATAATGAATGACTTGTTTTTTTTTTTATTCTGTAACTTTTGATTTATTTCTCAGCAATTCATTTTAGACTTAGTTACCAAAGGAGTCAATTTAGGTTTAGACATATCAGCTTATTTATTCACATTAAAAATTTATTTTTTACAAAATAAAAATGATAAAAAAAGGCTTAAAAATATCTCTAAAATATACCTGATAAAGGTAAAAAATGCCCCTGAAAATCAAATCCAGTGGCTCATATTAATCAACATATAATTTTCACCTCTGAAGTGAAAAAGTTCATTTCTGACACTCGGCCCCAACAAACTGATTCTCCAAAATCAATCTGACTTCCCAGAACTTCTCTCAGCCACTAAACAGACCTCAAATTACATGTGAAATCTCACTCAGTGTCGGCGGTTAATATTCTGTGTGAGTGTCGGTCTGGCGTTCAGAGAGTTGCACGGGCGGAACAGCGTCTCTGCAGCACATTAGGAGGGGACCAGTGATCTGTGTGGGCCGGAGTAATTGCTGTCATTCCTTTCACACGTTCAGCCACAATTGGTTCCCCACTCGCGCACACGCTCGTGCGCTGTGATGTCGTATCTTGTTGCCTCTGGTGATTCTGTCAGCTCCTTTTTCTTCAGTTTGTCACTTGAGTTGCTGGCAAAAGCACGGTGTGAACACAAATAAATGGATACATGACAAATAAATAATCAAACAAACAAATTAGATCTAAATAAGAAAAATAAGGGCAGATTTAGATGCTAGGGCAGCAGGTTTGTCTTAGGCTCTTTGGTGAAGGGAGAAGATCATTTCCTGTTTGGATTATTGGTTTGCTTCTGCATGGCGTAAACAGGATATGATTTTTGACATAATGAATTGTGTTGTGATCAAAGGGTGGATGGATACACTGCAGCTTGAAGCAGTTCTGGAGCATAAGGCTTTTCAGTTTTCCTAATGGAATATTGTACCCAAAAAAATGCAAATGTTGTTGTTTACACACCATCATACTGCTCCAAATCTGTATGCTGTTATGTTTGTCATGGAACACAAAAGGATAAATTTTATGTTGCCATGCAACAAAAGTTCTTAGTAATCACATTTACCAAGAAAACACACACACACACACACACACACAACAAAAGACTTACAATAGTCTTATGCAAAGAACACAACAAAATTATGTTATGTTACTGATAATCTCCCACTTTAGTGAGTCGTTAATTCAAATTAGCCCAGTTTGTTAATAAATTGTTCTTAATGAGAGTTTCTCTTCAATAAAGTGGGTGATTCACTCCCCAAACTTCTGACTGATCCTCAGTCAGTGATCCGGTCGTAGTGGTTCTGACTGGAGGTGAGACAGTCAGTGTATAATGACTCAAATGTCAGTCTGTTCCTCACACTGAGTTTTCAGATGACTTGAGAACATTTGGAATACAGGACAAATCATGTGGACTGCCTTCATGATGGTTTTATGTAACGTAATTTAGAAGCTTAACATCTTAATATGTCATTATAGAAAAAAGAGCAACTTGTAGATTCTTACAAATTACCCTTTTGTGATCCGATTTGTGATAACACTGTAAAACGATATTAGTAAATGATGACAGCCGAAAACATTTAAATTGCATTCCTTTAAGATTCCTGAAGCACTTATCAGAGAAACCAATAAAGCACAGATCAGCTGACATAGAGGAGTGTGTTTTCTGATGAGCAGGTGCCTCTGTGACACAAACCTCTCTAGGAATCAGAAGACTGAATAACCTATAGAGCCTCTGATCATAAGAGTGACTGTGAATCTCATTTAGGACGTCTGTATAATGCATGATGGGTTTGAGAGGCACTGAGTATATGACATGAGTGTGAATAGAACATCACTCTTCAGCACTCGAGAGCTGCATTTATTAACATCACCTGCAGTATGGCACATATGAACTCCAATTAACTACAGCACTATATCATGCTAATTCAACTAGAAAGCACATGATGAGATAGCGAGCGAGAGAGATAGAGAGAGTGCGAGAAAGAGAGAGACTAATGGATTAGCCACTGGGGATTCATATTTCAAAGCTGTCATGGTGGAGAGAATGTGTGTCACAGCATGCTAAGAAATGTGATATGATACACATTTTGCATAGTCAAAATGTAAGCCTACAGAAAGATGAGTGGAAGTGGAGGATGAAGAGAAAAGAACAGATAAGAAGAGAAGAAAAAAGATAAGAAAAGAAGAAAGGTCTTTCATGACTACTTGTCTTTACTCGTTGACTAGCACCACAACAGTGTATTTAAAACCCTGAAGATCTCCACAGAACCCAAACCACAACAAACATCTGGTGCATTTTAATAACCAAACATGGCTTTCCAGGGAACATCCAGTTCACATTTATTCTAAAATAAACCCCACAGTGTGAGTGTGGGGGGAGTGTTTGTGTAATTGCACTAAGCTAGGAACACATGTTATCTTTACTGGTTATGAATGTGCAGCTGCCAGCACTGGTTGCTGAGCCAAGAGCGAAATGACTTTCACAAGAGTGGACCATCAAATCAAGGGCAGGAACTTACTGCTCTGTGACAGACCATTTAAACATGGTGCTAGAGTGCTTAACAGTCACAGCCTTATAGCTGACATGCTAATAAGCATTTGCGTGTCTGTGTTCTTCATCTTTTTTGTGCCACCACCAAAGTTATCCAAACACAGCATGGGCAACAAATCCACAGTCTTCCACAGTAAATATCAAAACAAATACTGTTAGACCTCAAATCACCTGCTGTGAGGAATGTTAGTTATTCAAACTTTTGGATATGGACTATGATCATTTTGGTTCATTTTGGTCAGTTTATTTAGCCTTTATATTTGTCTAATATATTTTGGTTACTCTGTTGCTCTTTTGAGGACATGTTGTGCAAGTTGGTATATGTATTCATTTAAGATGTCTTCTACAGTATGCAAAAAAATGTCTTCTGATGTGAGTTTGTTGCAAAGAGTTTGGCTAAGACAAATCTGCATACTTGCATACTGCATGTTTAAAGCCCAGTATAGTCAACTAGTTTAGGTAACCAATCCACATACTGATTGTGAGACATGTAGTGTTGAACATCATAACTGAATGTATTATTGATGCATTTGATGTTTAGTTTCAGTGTTGAGTTTCTTCCTCACTGGAGTGTGTAATAGTGAGCTGGTCTAAATCTTGCTTGCTCCGTATCTCTGTGTTTGACGATGGTGCAGGGCTAATCAATGCTAAAACCACTGCAGGAGTGTATGAGTGTGTGTGTGAGATTCAGTTCAAAGTACAGCCTCCTGCTGCTCTGACAAATCTGATCTGCCTCAATTACTGACTGGTAGATTTATCTTCACATGACCCATTTCACACACACACACACACACACACACACACACACACACACACACACACTTAATAATGTAGCCATGTACTGGGGACATTCCTTAGGCTGTATGTATTGTTTTTGTATAAGGAGGCTTTGCTGAGATGTATCAGCTTTAGCCGACGTCTGGTTACAAATCTGTCCCCAGTATGTAGTTAAGTAAAATACCAAGACACACACACACACACGGGAGATATCTTTCATCTTCCTCTTTCTCATCAGCCTCTCCTGATTTCTCTCTGTCTCATCCCTTATTCCTCTCCTCTGCCATGTGGTATTGAAATAGATGACAAATTCAGTTTCTGTCAGGCAGCCAGTCTACACCTGAGAGAGCCTCCCCACCCGTCTCACAGTATGTTTTTCAAAGCGGAAAATGTTCTCATAAAACTTCAGCTCTCTTTGACTGTCCCTTGATGCTCTCTTGCCTTCTCCCTCTCTCACTTCCTCTCATCCCAGAGGTCTGTCACGCCGCAGATGAGTTACTGAGCTTTAGAGAAGCTATTAAACTTCCTTTTGTTCAAATTGATTAACAGCAAGGACACCATTAATTGAAAAATATGCACTAAATTAAGAAAAGAGAGAAAGCGACTTGCACAAGACAGATACAGCCCAGAAAGCTAATAATCCATAAATATGGACGGATGGTAGAGAGCGCCGCATCGTTCTCGATTATTTGTGTTATAAATCCACGACCTGTGCAGAGGTCACTCATAGATTACTCTGTTTAAAAGGATTATTTCCACCACTCATAACCCTATTAGCTACGTATCACAGCTCAAAGACAATGCAGCCTGTTAGCCTAATGAAAACTAATTACTGATGAAAGCTTGATGTAAAGCAAAGCTTGGGCGACACGCTCGTGTCAACAGCCCCCAGCTATCTCTCTCACTCTCTTGCTCTCAGTGGAAGCCATCTGTTGTAGGTGATTAATCGAGATTACAGTGACCCTCGGTGTGGGACCAACAGAGGCCGTGGCGGTACTGCGCTGCCTGACTTTTCATGCTCCGCTTAATTCATGTCATTGGGCTCCAAAGTTCAGCTCCTACAGGGCCTCATAACCTCCTCCAGGAAGCTGATGTATGGAAAGGTCGGAAGCAGTACATCACAGCTCCTCATCTAACATCCGAAAGCCTAACCTCACACCTCCAAGCAGAAAAATCCAAGCAGATTAGCATTTTAACTTAAATGACCATCTCAGTGCTTTTCAGTTCCATAGTCAACCTCTAAAGTTTTTGCCTGGAGCTGTTATGAATGAGTTGCTGTTTTAGGTGCCAGGTTCTTTTTCACTAAGCTTTGACTTGCAAAAATGTCCAAAATGCACATATTCTTCAACATCTGGAAGCACATTTCAAGGAAACTGATTCATACTGATTCTAAAGAAATAGGAAGTGTTCCTAAATCAAGATATTATATAGGTTCTTGAATAACATTTCAAACCTACATTATATATAACCAAAATTTAAATTATACAGTATATAGTCATCTCAAACCTAAACTATTAACTACTCCTAAAACCAGTAGGAACTACAGAAGGTGATTGGAATGTTGCCCTCTATTGAGTAAAATCTGGTGTGCATGAAGATTCTTAAACAACAACCAACAAGATAATGCATGTTACTGTCTTGTCACACCGCAGGCTAAGTTTGATCCATATCAATGAAGTCAAGAAGAAACAGCAACAGGGTCTCCAAGGGAACTGGAGAGGATTTGCACAAGTTGAAATGGCTTTGACAAGATAATCATTCATGCTATAAATTGTTTGACACCAAGACTGGCACTTAAGCAACTGTAAAGCAACTATCAATTATTTGTCACTGATACACCTTAACTCTTTATGTGAGGCTTCAAAACTTTTGAAAGTCCTTGAGTAGGCCATGGCAAATCCTTAAGCATGTAACACATTCTGTTTGCAATGTCTATAGATCACATTATTACCCTGAACTGGTAGGAAAAAAAATCATGCTCCAGTCAGTGTCCCTGACCACTGTGCACAATTATAAATGCTACATTTACTCCTTTGACAGACACAGTCACTCAAAGCCACGTACTGTAAAAGACATCAGACAGTTCTGATGAAACATGCTGGGATGAGTGTTATACTCAAAGATGCAACAGTGGTACATAATTCATTCCAATGTGGGAATTTGAACCTACAATGTCTCAGATTTAATTAAAAGCCCAGATTGTAAACCTTTGTAAGCCATTTTAGATTTGGGCAGATTGTGTAGACTGAAAATTTGATTGATCATTTCAAATGTTTTGGTCTTCAATTACTTTTTCTTTCAATTTCTTTCATAACCTGTAGCTGCTTGCATTAAAGCTTTGATGCTTGGGTTCAGATCTGTACTGTGGTCAACTGCCCCCCTGGGCACTGCAGAAATAGCTACCCATGTGTATGTGTTTATGCCTTGCAGTGTGTGTTCACTACATACCAGTTAATGGGTTAAATACAGAGGTCTCAGTTTGAGTATAGGATACCATATCTGACAAAAACATGTCACTTTCACTTATCTGTGTTCCAACAGATCTTCCATACTGTTTACAGTATATTTAGTCATATATATATATATATATATATATATATATATAAACTAACTTGTTTTGGCTGTTAACAGTATTATATATTTTACAATGTGTCTTATGAAAAGTGAAAGTATGACACCAAGTATATATAGATATATATATATATATATATATGTGTGTGTGTGTGTGTGTGTGTGTGTGTGTATAATATAGACTATGAGCTATAATGCAGACTTGGAAAATCTAAAGGAACATCTATTGATCTTCTCACTGTTCAGTATTGTTTAGTATTAACACAGATGTCCAGGTGGACAGGAGCATTACAGTCTCTGTATAGATGCATCTGTCTTGCTCACTTTTAAATGTGCTGATTCAAAGAATTAACAGCAACTGAACAAGCATTTGACAGAACTGAAAAGCCAGGACAGGACATGGCGTTTAATTAGATGTTTGCCTGAAAGCAGAGATATTGGCTGGAGGTCATCCAGCTAAAACACTTTATTAACAATAAAGTTTGTTTTCCAGTGTTAACATGTGCAGTACAGAACCAGGCCTGTCAAATCCACCCTTATTGGGAGCAATGGGAGCAACATGAAGTTTGGGGTTTTGAAACATGTTTCTCAGAGTTTGATTTGGCTACTTTGATTTGGCATCTCAAAACTGCAGCACATCTTCTAAATACTGTAAGATATGGATACGTCTTCTAAAGAAATCAGCCTGATGTATGAAAACCATTCAAAAACAGGGCAGACCAAAAATATAAAAACACATTATGTGTGAATGATCAAAGGTCGACTTTACACATTGAAAAACTAAATTGCAAAATAGATTTCTGTGGACTGATGTTTAATGACAGCCCAACCAACAAATAACATATTTACTTCCTAAGCCACTTCTTGTAATATCTCTTTAATGCTTTACTCATCTGCCACATAAATGTAACGTCTGAATTATTTTCATTTGGGGCTTTTCATAGCATATATTGAGCATATATTTGCAATTAATTGTGAAAATATTTATTCATTTATTGCCATAGCATTTACTTCATTATGTTTAATTGGCAGCCCTAGTACAGATATATTATAGTGTGAAGTATGCAAGTATATATATATATATATATAATGTTTCCATCTAAGCCTTAGCTCAATCCATATGACTTTGCTCTTGAAAATCCAGCAGACACAGAGATCAGCTCCCTTTTCAGTATCCAAAGGAAAAAAAGTCTTGAAATCCTTCTGCCTGGCTGCGCATAACTCCCTCTCCTCTCCTCTAGAGATCTCGTCTGGAGTTATGCG
The DNA here is from genome assembly GCA_036877545.1 of Yasuhikotakia modesta. NCBI lineage: Eukaryota > Metazoa > Chordata > Actinopteri > Cypriniformes > Botiidae > Yasuhikotakia > Yasuhikotakia modesta. The sequence continues at coordinate 93,822 of JBAJNP010000321.1, forward strand.
ATAGCCAAGCCGCTTGCTCTTCCCTATAGACTCTAGAGCGAGTGCTCCATCCCCGCCAAGATTCTCCCATCAGGCCTCAAATACCACCACGACCCGCCAGACAATTAAGAGGTGAACCAACAAGAAGGAAATGGCGCAGGAAGCAAGAGAATCACAGCAAACCTGAGCCAACAGCTCTGTCAAATGATTAGTGAGGGGACGGTGAAGTGTGACAGCGAGCGCTACAGCATTGAACCCCAGCTGCTGAAGACTTTCAATGTCTCTCAGATGGCCAGCAGAGGCTGAGATGAGAGGGGACAGGCGGGTGATTAATTACTACAGCATCATTGGGCTTTACTAATGCCTCATCAAATATGCAAATATGCTAAAGTAGGTAGGATTGCCCAAAAATGGGATGCAAAAATGTTAGCAGCAAGTTAATTGATGAAATTTAACAGCTATTAAAATATTTGCGGTATGTTGTTGCTCTTTTGGCAATGTTTGACTGTTTTTTCTGGCAGTATCTATAAACAATTACATATTTTCATATGAAATTACATATAAATGACAAAAATTACATATATGTTATCTCTTGGTATTTGTAAAAAATACTTTAGGCACCAATGGCCAAGTGGTCAGCAGCATAGACCACTCTGAAAGCACATCAGCACACGACTTCCTGTCATCCCCTCACTGTTCTGTTTACAATAATTTAATCTCCCTATCTTTCTAGCACAAATGCAGTAAAGACTGATGCATATGTGCATTCACACACACACACACACATACACACACACACACACACACACACACACACATCTTTCAGTGAAAACCACCTTCCGAGATCACAGTACATCCTGTGCATTATCCCACAATTACATATCAGTTGGGCTGATCACATGACTAAGGGGGGGCCTCAAGACCCCCGCACACACATCCAACATCCACTATAAATGGCTAAAAACAAAAGTTAAAAAGACGGATGTTTTTGTCTCTTCAACAGACAATTTAAATGTTTTTGATTTCAACTGTTTGCATCACGTATATAGATGTCAACAATCACTTTGACAATCAATTTAAACAATGTATTGTACTGTAGTTTCTTACAAATACTAGTCACTAGGGAGTAATTGTTTTATTTATCTGCCAAAGCCAGTTTTTACTGGTGTTTGGCTCTTGGTGGGTGTTAATTTTGGACTCTGCCTATAAATGAGATAGAAACTTGTTTCATTTCTGTCGCTTAGATAGTTATGTTTTATGCAGGTCTAACAGTGCATAAATTATTACACAACCATGTGAAACAAATATTGGAGGAAAGTAATAACAGAAAATCTAGTCACTGCAGCAAATTGATTCAATTATTCTATGGACAAATGGACAAAAATATATTTCAGAAATGTAAGAAGTGTGTGTATTTATGTGTGTGTTTAAGAGACAAAGACACAGCAGGAGAAACAGATTTTCATCATATGCAAATTAAGCAACTCATCTGCTATATTAGGAGACATATTAAAACACAACTGAAAGCCATTTCAGAGCTAGGTTTAGGAGACATACCTAATTACCATCTAATCATTACATTATAGTATTACATAATCATATTAACATTCTAAGTAATGTGAGGCTCTTGTATAAATCCCGGCTGGAGACTGCTGTACATATCTTATTGATTTTTCCATAAAATGATAATTACCAGGCATGAACTAGCACAAATGCAGTAAAGACTGATGCATATGTGCATTCACACACACACACACACACACACACACACACAAAGCGACAGCTTAGAGAACTACAAAATTATTTATCATTTTTTATAATTATAATTTCTAAAACAACTGGGATAATGTAAAACATGTAATATGTATAATTAATTAAATGTCAATTTAATAGCAACAAAGTAAAAGTACAGTAATAAATATTAAAAATACAGAAATCCAATAGCAGATAAACATAACAACAGATAAAGGCAGTAGTAGATTCTGTGCTGAGCTGAGCTGCAGTATTTTCACACAAAGTCAGAGCTGAAAGCTGTTTAAATCACAGCACGAAAATTTTTTAACAAAGTAACACACCAGCAAGCACATTTCGTTCTCTTAGGTGTCCTTAGTAACACTGGCACTGACTCATTTAAAATAGCAATTATTAAAAAGTGATAATGATAAACGTGATTCATGCTACATTTGATGTTAACATGATATCTGTTGTTAATTGAGTGTTAAGAAAATTAAAGTAAAATATGTTTTAAATATGGATTTAAATACATGTAATATGTATTTTAACATGTATTACACTGTATTACATAAAACATTCTTTCTTTATAACATTATAGCTGTCAATCAATCAAAATAACAAATTCATATTCATATTCAAGTTCTTTATGGGTCCTCGTTTCTGCATATTAAAACAAAAATGGATTTGACAACCTACAAAACACTGTCGAAAATCTAGCAGTGTTCTTTAAATATCCCTCTGTGCCTATTCCATTATTATTGGCCTGACAGCAATTCAAATTTATAACTGGTCTTAAATTTTTTGTCTTAATCATAAAGTGCCAAAAAATTCTACTACCCATACATGACAACATTATAGTATGCTGTGCATTTTTATGCTGTGCAACAAAACTTTGGGGTGTTTCCTATAAAAGTTAATCATTAGTCATCTAAATTTGTACCTCCTAATATGTGGCTGTAAAAAGTTAAATTCATTAATTCAGATCTCAGTTGTAATTTAACATTATTTGACTGGCTGAATAATGAAGCACTCTGGTCTTTTATTGGCCCATTTTCTTTTATAAAGCTTTTTAAAAGCTGAGATTATGCTACAGTAAAAGTTAAACTATTAGTCAGACAGTCAGACAGTTGATTTTATATTATCATGCTCTAAAGAGCATGACTGCCTACATTTATCTGTCTGTCCCAGCAGCCCCCAAGTGATCTACTGGCCCCCTTAAACATCCACAAGCCCTTGAGTGATGAACTGACCCCTGAGAGACCCTAGCAGAAATAACAGGCAGTTTTTTCTCACCATAGCCAAAGGCACAATGGCAACCAGATCTCTCTGTGCCAGGTGGATGTGTGTCTCTGTTTCTTCAGCACCGGCCCTGATGCCCGGGTACTCCACCGCCCAGGAAATGGACCTACTGCCCACCGTACTGCCGATTCCATCTACCTCTAGATCCACCTGAACAACTCTCTGCCAACCTGGCTCCACACTGGAGAGAGAGAAAGAAAGAGAGAGAGAGAGAGAGAGAGAGAAATCAACAGGTCTTAAATCCCAAAGTACAATAAATATATGTATAGATAACAGCATAGAAAAATGACCACATTGATTATTATACATTATTTAATATTTAAATGTAGATATTTTTATTGCATTTTAACAGAATATGTAGAAGACAATAGTTTTCACCAAATTCACCATTTAAAACGTTTTTAAAACAAGTTACTAGTATAAATTAGGTTTGTACTTTTGAAACACTGATTTCTGAATATTTTATATATATGCTGCATATATTTCTTTATTTAAAATGTTTTTAAGTGAATTCCCAACTTTCTCTTGCTTTAAAAGAAGCCAATTTTAAAGCACGCTGTTGCTCTGCTAAAGAGAGGCCACATACCCACAATGCACCTAATTTATCCGACCACATAGAGCGATTTGGCTGGAAATAACAGCTTGTGTGATGTAACGAGTCTCTTGAGAGAGCACGTCAAGTCACTAAGAGTTTACAGTCGCAAAGAGGAACGAGGAGGAGCGAGAAGATGCACAAGTGAGAGATCATCATAAAGACCTGCTAGATGCAACGATGCTCTCAGCCATTACTGAACCAACACACATTAAAAGAACAGAAAAAAAAGAAAAGCATTAGGGATATTAACAGAAGAGAAAGACAGTGATATGGAGAGACGGGGAACAGATGGAGGCAAAGACATACTGAGACTTAAGCTGACAGCAAGACTGACGACAGAGAGAGAGAGAGAGAGAGAGAGAGAGAGAGAGAGAGAGAGAGGGAGAGATTTTCTGCCTCAGGTGTTAACCACTTTGCCTCAAATTGTGTGCAGAGTTAAAGCAAAAACAACAACAGTGTTTCAACAGTGTCTCTTTTGCTTTACATCAGTGGCTCACAAACTTTTCAGGCTAGGATTGGTCCTGGTAGATTATCAACACACACAATGTTGAAGGCTGCAGTAAATCTGCTCATTCAGTTTCAATTTTCAATGTGTATAACAACAGCTAATATCAAACTGTTTGTTTGAATTTTTCTTTAAGGAAAAGAGTGACTCCAACAATTTTCAAAATTGCACCTTGTGTGTCAGTCACACAGATTTAAAACAGTACTGACAAAAGTGTCTCTTCAGGGTGATCTATTCCTATAAGAGTTACTTTTTTGGACACTTTCACTGGTATAGACAAATGTACTCTAAAATGGTCATTTACTCATAAATAACATTTTAAATTGAATAATGCCAGTTAAGTCAGATGTTATCACTTCAGGAACATTGTTTGATTATCTGACAACACATTTTTTACAGTATACTGCCAAAGCTTAAGATGAACTTTGTTGTTACTAAATGAAAAAAGGGACAAAGAAAACTAGTGAATCACCATTCGAATCTCACCTTAACTCTAACACTAGAGAATATAAGCTTCCCTGATTACACATTTACAGAAACAGTGAAACAGTGAAACACCTAAATTCAGCTTCATTACGGCAACTGCATCTCCTGAGAGAATCTTTCAAACAAATTATCATCCTTTCCGTGAAGAGAAAGGGAGACTGAGTAAAAAAGAAACATCCCAGTTGTGAATCAACAAGCCAATTTTCCAAACAAAACAGAAATCGGCTGAATGGCAAATGAAAACGAGACACATTTTATTTGAGTAACATAGAAAGAGCTCGTTTCGCAGGTCCCACGGCCCACACACGCTCAAGGTTTCACAACAGTCTGTCAAAACAACACTGAGATGTTTTGAGAACCAACGCAATTAGAAAGTCACAATACGAAAACAGAATAACACAGATACCGGGGGCGTTGTTAGAGTCTTTTAATGGGACACAAGCTCCTGTAAAATTCTGCTGTGTTGCAGTAAAACATCTTTGGAGGAATATTATGAGAGGCGGTGCAACACTAACTTACCTACCGAAAATTACTTTACAATGTTTCAAGAAATACGTCAGCATCATTTTAGCTAGCTGAGGACATATCACACAGTGATGACAACTGTGTGATGGGTACAGAAGACTTTTGTATTGAAACTGGAAAACAATGTTTCCTCAACCTTACAATAAATGACTATTCTAGTGTATGTACATCTCTGATCAACATTAAGTATGTGATAATCACATGATTGACGTCATTATAGACTAAACACCATTAAAGATCTGATGGCCTTCCTTTAGAATTTTATCATGTATCTCCTACATTCTGTAAACGGAAAGAAAAGCATTGTTTGAATTATCAATACAAAACAAAACAAATGTTTGAAACATGGCAAAGAGTGCAGAGTATATGAGAGTATATGTGTGAAATATGGGGGTGAGGGGATGATGAGAGAGTGAGACAGAGAGAGAGAGGGGGAGAGAGAGAGAGATTTAGAGCAAGAGTCAGAGAGTGTCTTAGGGGAATTTGGTGAGATATGAAAGCAGCTCCAGCAGGTACAGCAACAGGAGAAGGACATGAGACTAGAGAGTGACAGCACTCTATCAGGAGAGATAGCAAAGAGAAGATAGTGTGCAAGCAGAAGACAAGGAATAAGAGACAGATAGACAGCTAAACCACATCTGACACCGGCCCACAACTTTGGCAGTTTTGCTTTTCTTGGGGTAAAAAAATAATAATATATGATAACACAGGTCCAATACTGTAATCTAATTGGACAAGAGACGCTTTGAACCGGGGCAATTCTAGAATAAGTTTTAAATCAAATTCCTACAATAAGAGAATAAACATTTTGTACCTAAGGCACTCAAAATTAGACTCTGCTTATATTGAGTGCTTGTCCTCATTTTAAGATTAAGTAGTTAAAAAAACAAGATACAACAAATATGATCAATGACGCAACTGTAAATGCTAAACATCATGCCCAAGCCACACCCATGATTAGTTTTGACCAATCAAGGCTGCCTATCGAGTGAACAACAACGCCTGTGTGTTTAATCATAACTTTTAGGTGAACTAACACCAGCACCAGTAAGTTTTCACCCAGTAAGTTTAAATTACTCCTTAAAGGTTCCTAGAACTCAATTGGTTGTGCATGGTGCCATCAATGATGCGGTTAGAGGTTCAATTCTCAGGAAATGCATGGACTGATAAATGGACACCTCAAAATGCATTGCAAATGCACTTCAGATAAAAGCATCTACCAAATGCGTAAATGCAGGTAGATGGTATTGCTAAAAGGGTGATTTCTAGCTTCAGTTTGTGATTTTACTAGAAGACAGAGAGACGAATGGTGAATTGTGGGTGACGGTCCTCATTTGTAAGTTGCTTTAGATAAAAGCATCAGCAAAAACGACTACATGTAAATGAATTGTGCACCTGAGAGCCGTGTGCAGAAGCAGCCATCTGTGACCATTTCGGCGCTAATGCCATGACTACAGTACAGCACGGAATGTGCGAAATGGAAAACTGATCATTCACAAAGTTACACACATTCCTCACTTCAATGCCTCTTTTACATACTGACTGATTTTTAAAGGCACTGACAGAGTTGGAGTAATCAGGGAAGCTGAAATGAAAGACAGGCTCAATAGGAGATCTGGGGATTGCTGGTGTTTGTCACATTCCAGAGACAACGCCAATCTGGGCGTTTTGTTTTCTGACACACAACGGTTAAAATGCTTGCCCTTCACTATTTAACTCATACCAGCCAAAGAACAGAGAAAACAAGTGGCTATATTGTGTTTAAAATGTAAGTTGCACAATAATTATTTCTTGTTTATAGATCTGTCACACAGTATTACAGCAAAATCACAGCTGTGCTAATATTTAGTATAACAGCACTCTTGCTTGTGTGATGTTCCTTCATTATTATATAAATTGATGTACTGATGGCAAAAAAGCAACTGTGATGTAAATTAATGACTTGAGAAAAGAAACATCAAAGGTCACAAAGTCAAAGTGTTGAAGAAAGATGTAAAAGGAAGCATATACAGTGTTTTTATTAATGTATTCAATGTTGTTTTGTGGTTATAATTCAATGTACAGATTGTGGCCCTTGATCTTTGACACAGATGTAAAATATAAAATGTTGGATTATACGGTTTGGTAAAGCATAACTTAAATGGTGTTCAGACGAGGGAAGGACGTAAAATTGCAACTGAAATAGCTTATTAATGTGCTCTGTTTCTAAACATGTTCAAATATATATATATATATGGCATCCTTAATGTTCTACCAGATCAGATCAGATGCAACAGTAAATGTTTACAGTGTTAAAAAAATGTATTCTTTAATTTAAACTGTACAATTTAAACTGTGCATAAAGGATGTCTTTAATCCTGTTATATCTTATAACCCCTTAAAATTATCTTGGAAAATGTTCTAGGTTTAATACATGATAAGCTCTGTTGACAAAACTAGCGACATATATTTTACATCTGTTGAGAAAAACTTTATACTGTTTAAATATAAACAAATATAAACTTACAATGCAGATCTATAGAGCGATGTACCTAATTAATGTCAACATGAGGTTAGCGTAATCTTACAATCTTATCTTTTGCGAAGTTATATTTAAACATTCATCTCATGTTAATTTTGATATGCAATATTTTTGCATGTTTTGTTTGTTCAAACTATAATATGAGTGAACAGGTTTCTTCTCTTTAGTAATGGACAGTATGACACGCTGCTGTTGATGGAATTTATAAAACATTCCATTGTACTTACAGTAAAAAAAGACTATTGTAGAGCCTATGAATGTTTCAGCACCATGGACAGAGATACAACCTCTCTCCCGTAAACACACACACATATTCATAACCAGGCAAAGGACTTTGGGACGCTCTCAGGAATCAGTCCACAGGTTTCAAAATTTATGCTTAGCTGACCATGTCCCACCTGGCCCCCAAAACCAACATCTCTTAGGCTGTCTCTGATAGCATTTATGGTCAAACCTGACTTATTCTAAAGCTCAGGCCAAAAACTCATTTTCTGTTGAGTAGTTAAAAAAGTTCATAAACTGCAGGCTGTGGAATACAATTATTTAAAATAATGCTGTTTTGCTAAATACGCAAGGTATGTCACAGCTATTGTTACACCATTTTCCTGAACAACACAATTAGCTGTTTTCAACCTTAATTAAAATGGCTACCTTGTTCTTAATACAATGAAGAGCTTACTAAGAACACACAGCACCTGCTGTATGCGTCACATATTTGCGCATGTTGTCTGTATTGTTTTAGAACCTGATGAACTAAAAGAATTAAGCAAAGAATGACTGCTGATGACAGTCACAGAAATATTGTACCTTATGTACGAAAATGCAGAGAATTATAAATTCAGACAATTATAAAACACAAGGACGGGCCAAATTTGGTAACCATGAAATTGAGGTTTTTACAAGTTTCCAAAAAAATCAGCTTGCATACAATTAATGCTGCCATGATAACCAAAAATGATTTGTAAACATTCCTTTAAACTCCAAAGTCACTAGTTTGCTGTGGGTGGTAATAGAGCGATGTTAATTGCATCAGTCGAATAGCACCGACATTTGTAAGTTTAATGAGTCTTATTTGCATAGAAAGAAGGCGTGTTTACCCTGATAAGAAAGACAATGACTTCATTTAAATGTGCCATACGATGCAACGCCTATAATGCCTGGTATGTTGAAATGTGGGTGGATAAGATGTGAATATGTGAATAAGCTGCTGAGTTTTGCTCTGAAACAATACATGAGAAGGACTGACGATAGACTCTATCAGCATGATTGTATTCAGCTTTAGGGACACGGATAGAGATTGATGCTCTCACAAAAGCGTTTTAGGGTTAAACGTAGCGCCAGCCTGCTACTTAATTGATAAAACGGTTTCACTCTTGCATTACTTTTACATTTTGCAATAACACAAAATATACATACAATATAATATATTCAAATATATGAAATAAAGCTATATAACACAAGAAGCAGAATTGTTAACCGTGTCATATGATGATATATAGGTATCTATAGCTACATATATGTGTGTGTGTACAGGAAAAGAGAGATAGTAAAATAGATGCTAAAATATGCTAATATATAACATGCTAAAATAGAATACCACATCACCCCTCAAGTTGTTTTATATTATCCATTAATATACTAAATAATCATATATTAAAAGCAGTGAATGTCACTTACACAAATTAAATGATTTAGCGATTCCAAAATAAAATTTCAAGCTAGCAAAATTTCACTGCTATGTTTTTTCCTTCTATTGCGAAGCTGCTGGCAGTTTACAGAGCTTCCTCCCAGAGGACAGTCCCAGCAACAGCAGGTCAGACCAGCTCCTACTAACTGTCTGCTGGGAGCAGATTTAAATGCCAGAGAGAGTCAAGTGACACAGCAAATAAACTATTTCCCCACTGAGGTGATTTATTTCAGTGCCAGGTCTCCAGGGATGGACATAATTGAAAACGGGTGCATTATCCAGTTATCAGAGTAAATGTCTTAGCCTGGAGAGGCTTGTGTGTGTGTGATCTGTGATATTTTGACTGGCTCTATTGTCATATCTCAGAGGAAAGTTACAGAACCCTTATAGCACTCCATTTTCTGATGAAATCTCTTACATAAAATCATTTTAAGTATTCACTTGTGTCCTCTTCTGACTTTCCAAATGTACATCGATAGCACAGATGCCTATCTTACAGAAAACTTCCAGCTTAAAACAAGTTTGTGTCACTAAATCTGAAATATGCTGACAATTTTGGCACCTTAATTAAGACTAGAAGGGAAACATGAAAGATCATCTCTCCTGAACATGACTGGGTGTAATAGCCAATACTGAACACTAATTTTATTAGCTAAATTAAGTCTTTTTTACCACTAATATAAATGCTGACAAAAAGATACATGTTTATCAGACTGAAAGATTTGAAGGGGTGGTTTGCAATTTAACTGTATGACAATGTCCTCATTAATAACATGTGGCAATATCTGTTCTAGCCCTCAGAAGCAGCGTTCTGACATATAGCACAACTCCACCCCCCAATGACCTCCAAGTTCAATTTTGGCTTGAGGTCCTGTTTTAATTTCTCCGCCATGTACAATAAAGACATAAAGGGCCAAAAAATATAACTTTAATAAAAAACAAAGCCTGTCCAAGATCTGTCCCTGCCCAATCACAATGTGAAATATGATACATACTAATATTTCTTAAAATCAAAGTAATAATAAAAGCAATAAGGAAAGAAAATTTAAAACAGTCATGAGAAACTAAGTTGACTTTTTGACCAAAACAAAACTTCAAATAAAGGCATAAAAAATATAATAAAACAAACACATAACCCCCTTTAATACTCAACATAACATTATTTATAAGTTTCAAACATATATCCAAATGTGAGTATTAGATCAGTTATAGCACACCTTCAAGAGTAATTGTTTGCATGTATCTGCATGTTATTAAACTACAGTTCACAGAATAAAATCCACAGACTGGTCTCCTTTTGACAGCTTGCCTTTTTAAGTATGCTAGTCTGAGTCATTCAACTAAATCTGTTGAATTTAGTTAAATGAACACACACACCTACAGACTCATATTTTGGGACCATTTAAAACACGTACATACTTTACATACACTGTAAATCTGGGAACCTCCTCTTAAAGATTTACCCTCCCCAAAATGTCAAGTTTAAAAAGGTTCCTGTCCATGGTATCCAGAATAGCTAGACTGTAAACTAGCTATGCTAATCTCAAGGTTTCACTCAGTCTCATTTCATCACAATTCCACATAGCAACACACTAATTTAGGGCTGTTTAAAACATGTACAGACTGTGTACTTCCTTACACAAAGCTCTGAAAGACCAAACTCTTTATTCTTCTGAGTTTTTCTTCTGCGGCACTGACAGGAAATTAACATTTCTGTACAGACATAGTTTTAAAATAACACACCACAATTGGAGACTGTTCTCCTGCCCCACTAAAGCATTCACTCAGATACACAGAAACACTTTTGAAGGACCGGCTGGCCTGCTATCACAGACACACAAACATGCACACCTGTTGAGAAATGTGCTGCCAGGCTGTTTATTTGGCAGTTTGTAACAACAATTCTTTCCTCACACGCATACAAAGACGCACAGGTACACAGTGATAAATACCCGTGACAGACTGCATTAAGAGGCACTGTGTCACTGAATGGCACCAGGCCTGACTGGAGGAAAACCGGACGGCTGTCATACATATTCAACACCCCCAGATCACAAAGAAGCTACTCTATCTTGCCCCTCACATACATCAGCCATATGTGAGAGCGTGTGTGATGTCAGAAACACACAGAGGAAGGTGTGAGCGCAGAAACATCTGTCATTTCCCCCTTGAGGTACTGCATGAGAAACAGATTTACATTAATTGTGCGCAGACTGACGCTTCTGCAATACATCATCAATTCAGGGAACTGTCAAAACAGACTTGTGAGAATGTTTAAAGGGGACCCAGCAATTTCAAAGACTCATAAACTGGCAGGTATCAGTTTTTAGCTTTGAATCTAATCATGTTAGATGTCAACAGGTTTCTGTGTGTCAGAATCAGGGTTTGGAAATATCATTACTTCTGTATAAAAACTACTGAGGTGTCTTGAGCAATATATCGAGAACAAAATGTACATGTGTTTCTGTCAGTTTTTTTTTATACTTTTGTTCTGTTTTTACTTAGTTTCTGTATAATTTAGTTTTCTTCCTTTATAATACAGCACAATGAATTGTACCATACAGGGCGATTACACACACTCTGATACACTTTACCATAAACTGTACCATACTTAAACTAACACCAAGTTTTACAGGTCAAATTTACAGCACAGGGATTTATTTGTCGGGTCTGATGTTGG